>JAPPVO010000016.1:149130910-149379792 GCA_030407325.1 Camellia japonica
TCCATTAAGGGTTTAACAAACCTCTCCTGCTCTTGTTCAATTAGTCGTTGCAAAACCGGAGGAATTTCGTCCTCGTCGTTTTCATCAAAATTTTGAAAGTCCTGATTTAAGCAATAAACCAAAGGCACAGAAAAGTACTCGGAAACCACAGTCACCTCATTCTCATTAGATACTTCCGAACCGTCCAATTCTTCTGTTACAACAGACTCAAAAGAGAACGAAAAAGACGACCTGGACAGGACTGTGGCATCCGGGTTATCACCCCCAGGAATACCGAACTCAGACTCAGACGAGCTGGAACCTGATTCCGACTCACAAGACTCGGTGGAATCAGATTCCGGCTCACTACCTGACCCGGTGCTGCTAGATAAAAATCCCTCCTCGTACTGCCAGGTGAGGGAGGGTGCGATGGATGCATCCAAAATAGCTGATGGTAGGCCCGCAGCCGTTTCATCTCCGATCATGGACACCGAGGAGTTATCCCCCAAGCACAACTGGTCGATCAAAGGATCTGAAAGTAGACATGCCAGTGCTACCCCCATTTCAAACTCTGTGTCCGCAGACTCCGATTCCTTGCTATGCTCAGTCTCAACTGTTGGGTCTGTCTGCTTTTCAACATCATCCCCAAGCAACTGCAGGTCAAAGAAAATTTCAAACCCCGGCAAGCGCTTCCTTTCTGCGTTCAGCCATGGCTCCGGAAAACCACAGAATGGAAAGTCTTCCCCCTCCCGGACGAAGCGTCCGTTCAGGGTACCCTGGATGGGCCGATGCATCAATTCAAAGGGCTTTCCCATCTGTTTTGCTTTGGCCCTTGCAGCCATCTCTTTTCCTTTTCTTACCCAATCTTCCTTGGTGGGCGTATAACCCAGGCCAAAGGTATGGGGGTTGTGCGGCACTTCGGCCAATGCTGCAATGCCCTTACGGCCGCTCTTTCCTAATCCCATCCCGGGGATGTATTGGAGCTTGTTCATGAGATACACTGCTTGGGCACTGACATATATCCCTTCGTTAGTAGCCATGATACTCTGTACAACCTGAGCCTCGGCCAAGGTAAAACCTGATATGAACACATCTTCCATGCCATGCTCGATTTCTAGAACAGGCGTGGATACCTCTGGTGGTGGGTGGATTGATGAATTCCCAAAGACAATGGCTACTCCCTTCCCGTAGGGGTATTTCACCATTTGATGCAAAGTAGACGATACTGCCTTCACCTGATGCAGCCACGGCCGCCCTAAAAGCAAATTGAAGGTTGCAGGGACCTCTAAGACATGGAAATCTATCTCGTGCTGCCCCGGCCCAACCTTTGTCTGAACTTTAACTGTTCCCATCACTTCTCTACTTGTATTGTCATATGCCCGGATGACCTGGGCTGTTGGTACAAAATCCATGGTTTTCAAGCCGATCGCATATGCTGTTCTTGCTGGACAGACATTGATGGCTGACCCGGTATCAACAAGTACCACCGGTATCCACTTATTTCTACACTCCACGGAGATGTAGAGGGGTTTATTGTGATTTATGCCCTCGGGCGGAAGTTCTTTGTCTGAAAAGGTCAATGTCGGGGAACCTCCTCCCGGAAAGACCAATCCCACCAGCTGCTCTGGCGTGGTTTCTATTGAAAGCTTCGCTTTGTCCATGGCTGATAAAACAGCCTCTCTATGCACCCGTGATGCCATGAGCAGTCCCCAAATAGAGATGTCCGCTTGTATCTTTTTCAGCTGTTTGAGTACGGCTTCTTCCTCAAGCTGCTTCTCCTTTTGCTTCTCGGTCTCTCTATCCTTCCCCGAGGCCTCTGGCTGATCTAAGTGTGGGGGTTTGAAATACCGCCCACTCCGCGTCATGTGGTCGACCTCTCCAAGGTACCAGGTGTCATCAGGTTGGTTGTTCCCCCAAGCTTCATCCGTGTGAGCAAGGCATAAGTCCTCGTCTTCCCACCACATTCCATTAGCGGCTGACAGACACCTGTCCGGCTCCGGTATAACCGTTTTTGCGCTCGCAGCACCTTCCGTCCACATGCCCGCAACATTCTCGGTTCCTGTGCACACAGCAGTTTCAACTCCCACATGGGCCTTTGCTTTCCTGATTCTCTCGGAATCTTCAAAACTTGCTTGTTCTGACATGACTGACTGTTCAATCATCTCCGTACTCAAAATGTTCCAATCTCGGGCGAAATTCTTGACACCGGCCCCCCCGGCTATGTGTTCTGCTCTTCGACCCTTCCGGCCGTCGCTGATATTCTCATTCCTGCTGAACTCTGCTCTGCCTGAAATTCTCCTACCACATCGGGCTGATCGTCCAACCACCCGGTAACTTCCGCTGAATCCTCATAATCGAACCACGCAACTGCCGCGTCCTCTGGGTATTGGTCACTGTAAAATTGGAGATCGGCCAGGTCCTCCCCTACAGCTGTTACATCATCTGTTCCCTGTCCCAGGCTATCTCCTTGAATTACACACAACTCTCCTCCTGTTGGCAATTCTACTCCGGGCCCATCTTGGCCTTTTGATGAAATGTAGTCACTCGGACTATATGTCTTCCCAACGTAACTCCCAGATTTCGCAGACTCTGAGTCAACAACCTGTTTTTCCTTCGGGATTTCCTCTCTCCTGTTCTTGGTGGTCACCACCGCTAGCTTGGGTTGGGTCATGGAGATGTCCATCATGCACAAGTCGGTGCAATCGGGAGGAACACCTCTGGTTTAGGCAGGTGGGTAGGTGTGATATAGATACTAGGGTCGTAGGACACGGTCCCAGTATGGATGAAATTGAGTCTTTTGGGTGGTGGAGCTTGGTTATGTGCGGGAAGGGGATTTGTAGTAACATTGGGTTTTTCGGGAGGCAAAATCACCCCATTGTCGATGAGATCTTGGATCTCATGACGCAACCGGAAGCACAGATCGGTGTCGTGACCGTGCTGTTGGTGAAATGCACAATATTTGGCCGGGTTATGGGTAGGAGGGAGTTTTTCTGGTAAGGGCCGCGGCTCCAGGGGCTTCAGGTGCCCTTTTTTGATCAAAACCCCCAGAGCTTTGGATAGGGGCATATATAGTGGGGCGAAGGTTCTGGTGTTTCTGGGTGGGTATTTGGTTGTTTGTGGGTTGCTTCCGGACGCGCCGGAGAATGGTGCAGCTGCCGTATTTCTTGGAGGGGGGTTGGCGGTGACCATGCTTACTTCGGTGGCTCTCGTAGTAGTAGCGCCACTCGGGCCTGCATTGCTACCACGATTGAAAGTTCGTCGGGGTTGCTCCCGGTCATTATCAATCAAGCCTTGCTTCAAGGCATCTTCAATCTGCACCCCCATTCATGTAGGTCAGAAAAAGTAGGAAAGGGGAGACTATCATCTTTTGCATCAATTTTGGTTGAAGATTGCGCACAATCATCCGAATCTGGTCTTTGTCCGTAGGCCTCAAGGTCATCATCGAAGCCTTGGCCCTCCATCTGGTTACAAACTCTGAAAAACTCTCCTTAGGCTCTTGCCTAGTCGTCTCGAGATCACGGGTCGTAATCTCAATCTGTGTATTGTATGAGTACTGCGCGATGAAGGCCTCAGCCATTTCGTCCCAATTCCTCTTGACATCATCTTCTAGCTTGGCATACCATATGGCCGCCACACCCGACAGGGTCCGGCCAAACAAAGACAACTTCTGAAGCCTACTGAGGCCCATCGGCCTTAGAACATCTGAAAACAGTCTTAAGTGCACCATGGGGTCCCCGGACCCGTCAAATCGATCAATATGAGGCATTTTGAATCTATCGGGCAGCGTCACGGCTGTATCGGTGTATCCATCTTCAATGTCGGGGATAGTCTTGACCCCTTGGGATCTCTTGAACAACTTTTCAAGCTTGCTCAACTTTAGTGCGGTGGGATCAGTCTCGAACTCAAAGGGAGAGTCCGGTAGGTTGGTGGGTGTTTTTGATAGCTGAGGTTGGATTTGAGGTAGGGTTGGAGGTGGGGGTGGTCCTGTGGGCAGTCCTATATCAGTCTGAACATTGGCTGTCTCCCCGACGTTAGGAATTCCTAGTGGGGGAGGAACTTGATGCGAAGCAGATGCTCCAGTCTGCTGCTCTAGCCTGGCTATTGTCTTTGCCTGTTCCTTCACCAGTGTGGCCTGTTGCCTGGCAAATTCTGCCTGACGGACGGCATCCTGCTGCATTGCTTTCATGCTTTCTTGAAGGTGGCGCACCATCTCCTCCAAACTAGCCATGCTATCCTGCTCTGGTTGGATTACTGGTATATATTCTCTCTCTGTTGGTGACACAGAATCGTGATCCCTACTGAACACAGGTGGGGTAGATAAAGCCCTCTGAACTGACTGCTGTACTGATGTCCTCTGCCTGACTGACCTCCGCCTGATAACCGGGGGTAGTGAGCAGTACACTGGTTGTCCGTCTATCAGATCCTCAGATCGATGGAGTCGACGACCTCTAGTCCAGAGTGCTTGGGGAATATCTACTGGGTCAGAAGCAATCGTGCTCAACTACCTAATAAAAAGATAAATAAAACGTATAAATAAACAGACAATTGGACAGCACAACGGCATAAAATAAACATACAACACACGGTTCGGATGTCATAACGTATTGCTAGTGAACTGGATACACTGTTCCTCAAATACTGATCACTGTTTCTGAATCATTGCCCCTATGTCTGAATCTGGTACCCACAGATAACTGATTCCCAAAATACCGTCCTGGTGCCCTCAGGCCGGATGTCAAAACTCGCAAACTGATATGCGCATTCCCTGTAGAGATACACTCTAAAAGCACATAACATGTAAGAGAGAGCCAATACACCCCTATGTTGGGGTAGGGTTTCCCTGTCCTATTTTGTCAGGAGCTAGGGTTTCACTACGCACACAGCGGTTTCAAACAACCTAAAATCGGGTAAGCAACCTGTCCTAGTTTGGAATGGTCACTATGGATCCGAATATGCACTAGGTCGAATGGTCGAAAAGGGTGCCCCGGTAAAACCGGGGTTTGTGTTCCCATGCTGTCAGAGCCCATAACCGGTCAGCCTTATGGTCATGCCTTGACAAGACAAGCCTCCGGCAAACCGTTCAGGAATGGCAGATGGCAAACACGGTGTCCTAGGCGCACCAATGCAAATGCAATGCAAAGAGACACATAAACGAAATCAAAACAGGATATCATGAGTTCGAGTCAAGCTCTCTAAGTCCCCAGCAGAGTCGCCAGAAACTGTAGACGCGCCCGTGGGCTTCACTCTACAGTTCGGACTCCCTTTTGTGTTGCGGTTCTAAATCTTGAACCAAAGAGTCCAAATCCGGCAAATCGTTTTGAAGAAAAACAGATTTTTGAAAAGTAGTGCCAAACATGGACTGCTTTGCCAGATTACAGAGTCGCCACCTAAATGTTTTTTTTTATGGGAAATTTAGGAAACCCTGACTCGGTGCCGAAGGCCACGTGTCCGTCATCACCAAATGTCTCGGCTCGGGAGCTTGGGTACGATCGGGGAAGGTCAGCTATGAGCACCCCCTTTCGCCCGGTCCGAAAACCGGCCTCTACTAACCGTGATATCCGATTTTGAAAACATTATGTGTTCTTGTTCCAGTTATTAGCCTAGAATTACTATGTTATGCGCACCGCAAACAAGTATAGACTAGATCGCCTAATTTGGAAACAAGCATTGCATATCCGTTTGTTTTGAAAACACTTTGGATTTTGCTACTCGCAAGTAGGCTAAAACACGGATTTCAACGAGTTTTCCAACTCAAACAATCCAACCTTCACCCACAGGCATTCAGGCAGTTTATCTCATGTAAGCATTTAGCCGCATGGTAAGCATACTGTCATGTTAACATTCACACGCATGCGATATGCTAAAGCATAAATACTTACATCGTACTCCGTGCCAAAACAAGAAACTAGTTAGCAAACATGCATGACCTAGTTCATGTTAAATGGCTAATGCAACACAGGCGAAGATGCAATTTAGAGCAGGCTCGGCTAACCCTAAAGATGGCATGTGAAATGCACGAGTAACACGTATTCAAGTTAAATTTGAAATACAATGCAGTTTGTATGATGTACCGAGCCCGATGCATGTCGACAAATGCATGGATGCACGCATGCATTGCATAAGGTATGCTGATTTTAAATATGCCCTAATCTACCATCATAAGCAGGTAAATAAAAGGGAAGAAAGAAATGGGGATTGGAAGACATACACACACTCACCCACACTTATTACAATTATGCCCTCACACGGAGGGACCAAAAGAATATACAGTCCCAAATAGTACAGTCCAAATACAAATAAATAAATTATTACAGAAATTTCTAATTATCAAATTAAATTCAGTATATAAAAAAAAGGAGGGGCCTCAGCCCTGCCTCGGGATGCGCGAATGATGCATGCTCGAATCTGACTCGCCCGGAAACCCGCATCATGACACTGCTGCCTCTGTTCTTACTGCCCTGTCCCTCCAAAAATTGCCAAAGTCCCAGAACACCTTCCTTGTATGCTGCTGTACACCACCGGCCTGATGGAATGGCCACCGGCCATGCAAAATGACCACCGGCTGCTTGAGAGGTTATCGGCTACCCATAAAGTGCCGGTCGGCACTCTATACTGCCGGTCGGCACAAAGTTCCTGCAGAGGACAGTTTGACAGCAGCAGCAGGCAAGCAGTGCATGGCATGAATTTTTAGGCATATGTAAGCATGGCCAATGCTTCCCTATCATGTTTGGGACTCAAGGGAGCATGACCCTTGGTTCTTGGGCCATCAATTATGCATCTTGGTGCATGATAGCCTAAGGAACCAAGATTGCATTTCAATGTCAAAATGCAATGCAACATACAAATGAGACCAAGACCCTATCATGTATAGATCAAGGGCCTTAGTGACCAAGGGTTGAGACAAGTTGCACCACTTGTAGTGTGAACTCCTCTCAATCCTTACACTTGGTTTGACACCCCAAACCAAGTAATGCAATGCATGTTATGCAAACATGGCTCAACAATGCAACCTAATGGTAAGGTATGAACATGCCAAATGTAATGTAACATGCAAGGTGCAAATACAATGCAAACATGGATGATCATACAATGGAACTAGCAAGTGGCAAGGCCATATTAATCAAACATGCAACAAACATGATTCAAGCATGCAATAGTAGACTTAAACCATAATGGGACAGACCTCAAACCTCCCCAAAACAGTGGCGAAAAATGTCCAAAAAGATGGACCAACATTCATGCAAATATGCAAACAAATGGGCCTAAAACCAAGGCATAAACAAGGGGGATTGCACTACTACCAATATGACCATTCATGGCATGAATCAAGCAACCCAAAACAGATTTCTAGCATGCAAAAATACCCCCAAAAACCCCTTGATATGGCAACCCAAATGCCTAGAACATACAAGTATGCATAAGGCCTATTCCTAGGCATAAAAGGACACATCCTCAAAGCATGAAATAGGTCACATATGCAAACATACAAACATGATTTATAGACTAAAATATGATCCAAAATGATGCCAAATCATGAGGATGGGCTAAGGTGAGCATGCTAGAGGCCAAAACACTCAAGGCTTGCAAGCCCAAAATGCACAACAACCACATCAAGCATGCCAAACATGGCAAAATCAGTGGCTCACAGCCCTTACACATGACAAAATGAGGCTAATATCTTCATGGAGTTAAGCTAATACATGCAAGAATCATGGCCTAATCGCAAGGTGCATTTCTATGCCAAATAGAGGAATGCTAAGCAAGTATAATATGCATGAAAGAGGCCAACAAACCACCATTAGACAGAGGTAAAACATGTTCCAAAACACCCAAATAAACTCTGAAATGAAGCCAAATGCAAGTACTCACACATGCTAACCTTTAGGCCAAAAACAAAGGCAAAAGAGGGACAAAGGGGAGAGGGGTGTCCCTCCCCTACACAAGACTATAAACCACCTTCCTCACCACTAAAAACCCACTGGTTTTCAGTGGTGAGAAGACCAAAACACCCAAGTAAACCAAGCCTCAAGAAAAGGCACAAAAAGGGCCAAAATAAGGCCTAAGAGGGTGAGTTTGCACTCAAACCATAAAGTGACCTTAATGAAAGTTCAAAAGCAAGAAAATCTAAGACTTTTTTCAGTTATACACAAAGCTCAAAACACAAAGCAATATAGGTAAAAACTTGTTGCAAAAATGGGGAATCTAAAGTAACATGCTCACCCTTGAAGAACACTTGAAGAACAAGTGGTGCAGCCCTCCCCTAATGATCAAAACCAGTCCAAAATCACAACAAACAACCCTCCAAGTCCCTCAATCTCGGAGCTAGGTGTAATAGTATGTGTAATGGTGCAAAAGTGAGGTAAAACACACTATTTAGGCCAAGAAACACACACAATGGATGAGGGAAGGGAAGATATAGATATAGATAGATATATATCAGAGATATATAGATATAAGCTCTGGTTTTTGTGTTGGAAATGGCTAACCCCTCTCAAAGGGAGAGGGGTGGTGCTTATATAGGCCAAGACTAAGCCATAAGACTTAATGGCTAAGCAAAGGAAAAGGGGCAAGAGGTGCAAAGGGGCCTTGGCTTCTTGGAGAAGCTAAGACAGCTGGCCAAGCTTCTCCAAGAAGCTTGGCCAAAGGTGCAAGCTTCTAGAAGCTTAAAGGGTGCAAAGGGTGCAAAATGGCCACACCTGTGCACGGGGGAATGTGATGGTGCATTCCAGCTGGCACAGCTGGCATGCACCATGTCCCAGGGGTTCAAAGGGTGCAAGCCGGGCCAAAACAGTCACCGGCACCAAAAAGTGCCGGTCGGCAACATACAGTGCCGACCGGCCAAAGTGTTTGAGAAAACATGCCGATGGCCAAAAGGAGTGCCGGTGTGGTGTGGGGGCAGCCGGTGGGCTTCAGGGATGGCTAACAAGCCTCCCCCTACCCTCAAATGCAAAAACACACAAGTCTTGGTGTAAAACCAAGCACAGAACAAGCCAGTTGAGAGGTCCTGAGGCACGACGCGCAGCCGGGACCTCCGGGAACTCAAAACGAACACAAACATGGATAATCACCGAGCGTTCCAACGGTGATGTCCAAGTCTTGAGGACGGTCAAAAATGGGGTGTCTACACACACCATACATATGTGTGTGGTTCGGCTACTACCATACACATACGGCACACAAAAGCCCCAAGGCTACATCTTTCTTTTTTTATTATTTTTCACTCTTCAATATTTATTCTTATAATAAAACCCCCTCTATAAAAAGTATATTTCAGTAGGTAATAGAGAGGATTGGGTTTTATCTAATATCTAACATACCCTTACTAAACAAAATAGCTTTGCACTGCCAGTGCACAAGTCTATGAGGCTCGAGTTTTGCCAAGTTCACAAAATTAGTGCATGGAAAAATATGCAGAATAGAAAGTGATCAATTCTATGCATTTTCATGGGCAATAATTCTGTGCATATAGGTGAGGCTCTACGGAATTTTTCGGGTGGATAACAATTGAGAAACAATGTGCATGGTTGGCCTAGATTGTGGATTGACATGCAAACATGCAATTGCCAATTTTGCACTACGCATCACTACCTCCTTAACTTCAGGGGAGGGAGGTGAAAGGCGTCGGTCCAACACATCCTTTAGTTGTATGTTCTCAACAGCTGCGGTCAACAAGGAGGTGATGAAGTCTCCCGGATGTTTTCTTTTGATCACTTCCAGTGCCAACACACCAAAGCTATAAACATCACACTTTTCAATTACCTTCATTGTGTAAGCAAGCTCTACAAAAAAAAAAATAGAGACATGATCATGCACTTGTTTTGTTACACTTCAGATTCTATATCAGTTTAGGAGAGCATAAAACTATGTTTACTTGGTGCAACCTATCCGTATGTGCCTGTAAATGCACTCCAGTTAGAGGAATCTAACTTCAAAAGCTTGGCAGTGTCAAAGTCCGAAACACGAGCCTCATACTCCTCATCAATCAAAACATTGTTGCTGGAAATGTCTCGATGAACAATGGGCGGTGTGCAATCATGGTGCGTGTATGACAAAGTGCCTGCCACACCGTTGATAATATTCACCCTCTCAGGCCAATATAATTCTTTAGTTTCTTTATCTTTGTTGAAAATTGTAGCCAAACTACCTTTTTCAAGGTCCTCATAAACTAGAAAAGAATGTCGTGCATGCGAATAAAACCCAAAAAGCTTCACTATGTTTCAATGCTTAATTTTTGTCAATGCACTTACCTCGTTTAAGAAATCTTTTCGATCTGCCCTCTCATATAATGGATGAAGTTTCTTCACAGCTACTGTATTAGCCGACTGTAACTTCGCTTTGTAGATAGTTCCATGTCCTCCTTTTCCAATGCAATATACGACATCGAAATCCTTGGTATCTTTTACAATGTCATTGTACATTACTCTTCCATCGAGTATTGATTTTGATAAAAAAAACTTCATTTGGGGTTTGGGTGTCACCCTTTCCAGCTTGCGACTCTCTCTTTCTTGAATCGAAAATGATGAGTAGTCCGATGAATGCACCTAAAAGTAAGAGTGCTCCACCAAGAGGGAGCACGATTATAAGAAGAAGTGTCCCCTTTTCTAGAGTGTGTTTGTGCACTGCAGAAGGAATTTTGCAAGGTTTCAAGCCTTTGACATTTCCACATAGACCTTTGTTCCCTTGCAATGCTTCTATTGATGCATTTATAAAGGCACTACTCATGGGAATATGACCTTACAATTGATTATATCAACATACGCTAAGCCACACATATCTTCAAAACTCTTTGGAATGAGACAAGAGAGTTTATTGTGGGAGAGGTTCAACTTCTCCAAGCTTTGCAAATTTGTGATTTCCAATGGTATTTCCCCTATAAGAATGTTACTACTCAAATCCATCTCGATTAGTTGAAATAACTTACCGATCTTTAATGGAATTTTCTGGTTGAACATGTTGTTGCTCAGTTTCAAGTAAAACAGATTTTGGTAGTTCTCCAAAATACTTGGTATTGGCCCACTAAATTTGTTTGTGGATAGATCAAGTTTCAACAACTTAGTTAGTGATCTGAGTTCTTGCCTAACTCGAAAGCTGATTATCAGTCAAAATCAGCCACTCCAAAGAAGTCAACTATCCAAATTCCTTTAGGATCTCCCCAACTAAACGATTTGAAGATAAATCAAGTTGTTCTAGTTGTGTTGACATTCTAAAACCTGGTGGAATGCTACCAGTGATGTTATTTCTTGCTATTTTTAGGAGTGTCTAATTTGGGAATATTCCCCGATTTTTTGAGAATTTGCCATAAAATTATTGTCACTTAGATCTAGGTAGACCAGGTTTGGATTAGTGCCAAAATCTTCAAATATATTTCCAGTGATTTGGTTTCCCTCAAAGCGGGCTATGGATAAGCTTGAGCAGTTTCTTAGATTTTTAGGGATTGTACCTGTGAGCTAATTGTGGTGCACTATGAAATATTGAAGTTTACCACCTTGGCAAAGCTCTGGGAGATTCCTAGAAAATTGATTTTCATCCATTACTAGCTCAACCAATTTTTTCAAATTGCTAAATTCCTATAAAATGCGCTTGGATAGTTGGTTAGAACGAAGGTTTAGAATTTCTAAATTGGTCAAATCACCTAAAGAAGTTGGAATGGGACTACTAAGTTGATTCAAACTCAATTTCGGATAAATGAGGGACATCAAGTTCCCCAAATTCCTCAGGAATTGGACTAAACATGTAACGCCCCAAAAATTGGGCAGGATATATCTATTTATGCTACAAAACCCACCTAATAGACAAACACATATATATAGCTAACCATTTCATACATCCATTTCCATTAAATCTCAAAGACCAAATACATGTTATTCATATCTCAATGCCCCAGTTCCAATCCCAAGCATACATTTTACAACAAGTATGAAATAGAAGCCAAACAGATAATAAGTGCCCTACAGGCTTACAAATTTATTCAAAACATTCTTGGTTACACAAAATGGAGTTTCAACTCAACGCAAATACAGCCCTGGACATATTCAACGAATAACAATAAAACAAAAATAAAGCCTCAGCTCCGAGTCCTCTCAAGTTAATGCCTTGGCAGAGGCATAGCACCTGTACCTGAAATGGTTTCCCTTATAGGGTGAGCCACAGCCCAGTAGAGATATACTACACAATATATGAACCATGACAAGACTAAAGAAAAGTATGCACATGCCATGCTCATGATAAAACAATTTATCTCTCTTTTTATAAAGCATGCAATGCTGAGATGCAACGACAGATATAAAACCATTTCCATTTTAAACCATATCTGTTACATGAATACAAGCTCTGTGAATCTATAAGTAAGTGTCTGCAAGTAGGCCCTAATGCACTACCACTGTCATTTTTATCAGTAAAATGGAAGACTCGACACCTAACCGCGCGGTTCTACACCCCCTACCCAGATTCACCAAGTATTCATCTTTTCACAAACAGATACATTTCCAATGAAATGAATGTAATGCAATGCCCAATGCAACAAATGAGGAATGTGGCTCAATTTACCTAAGTCTCATGTATTTCTACAACAATCATGGCTATCCTCCACCGATAGCCCAAAACAGTTATTTCTAAATAGATATTTAAACAATTAAATTCCAAAAAAAATTTAATAAATACAACCTATTCCACATCTCATCAAATATGAACAACTGCACTAGTTTTCACATCACAATCACGTCCGGTAACCTCTCAAGGTCCATTTCTAACCGTGCCGGTTTTATTCCAACAAATACATTAAACAAAATAATACCGTTAATGCCCAAGAAAATATCATTTTCCTTCCAAACTCATTCTCCAAGCATTATTCAACTATGATATCCTATTTTGATCAAAAACCCCAAAAGTTAAACATAATTCCTTTTTTTTCTTTAAAAATACTATTTTGGTCACAAACTAGTAAAAATTACAAAATAGATCGAATCGAAGTCCGTTTTTGTTCAAATTTAAAACATAGCTCTTTCATAACCTTACAAACATATTCCAAGTTTACATTTTGCAATTTGGGCATCAACTCTTTTTTTTTTCAAAATTTCCCTTTTAGGCAAATAAATCACAAATTTTCCAAAAATTCTAATTAAATTATATACAATTCTAAGCTCCATATAATCAAGTAAAAGTGCATAAAGAAGTGTAGAAAAAATCCCTACCTCAAGCTAGAAGAGGAAACAAGCAAAAATCCCAATTTTCAACTTTGTTGGATTTCAATTTCCACGGGTCAAAACGTTGCTCTCACCAAGCTCTGCACTTTGATCTTAAGAATTATGGTCTAAAACCTAATAGATTTTGGTGGATCAAAGATTTTGTGTAATGAATGTTAAGAAGAAAAAAAAAATTGAGAGAGACAGAGAGCCAGAGAAAGTCGAAGGAGATGAGAGAGAGTAGGTGGTCTGCTACTCAAATGAAATGAAAAAAAGAAAAGCAACGAGGGGAAATGAGGGTAGCCCCACATGGGCTCTCTCATCATCACTATTATAATATTTTTTTTATTCAAATATCTATACATATATATATATATATATAAATTAGAATTGCTGAATTTTGTAGAAATTATAAAGCCATATAATTATTCTCACCACAAAATATATTTCGTTTGATGGTGAACATCACAAAATATAATATTTTGCTCACCACGAAATATACGACCATTTTATTTACTACAAAAATATATAATTTTTCACCATATGGTACACACCATAAAATCAACTATCAAATATTTATTATAACTGTATATAATAAATAATAACAACTCCTAAGGTGGTTGTTACCAATCACATTTTAAAAGGACCAAACAGTTAAACGTGAGTCATCAAACAAACTCAATTTAAATTAAATCTAAGTCATGGGTCTCACCCATAAGTCAAATATGGTCCAATTATATACCAAAATAGACCCAACAAATTTATCTCAAATCATGGTCCGAACACCCAAAACTCAAATTTTAAATTTTGCTATAAATTAAACTAAACACCAATCACTCTGTGAATTTTTATAAAATAAATACTCATCATTAAATTCTGAAATTTTTATCCAACGTGCTAGACTTATATGGGAACAACATATAAAAATTTCATACTTTTCTGAGATCATAAACTATTTTTAAAAAAATATAAAACCGAACTGTTTTCGCACAGAATTTACACGACAATCAAATTCAAAAATTTGCTCAATTAAATTATGCGCTGGCTATTTAAAAAAAAAAAAAATTAGGTCATTACAACCTACCCTCCTTAAAGAAATTTCGTCCTCGAAATTAAACTCAAGTAATGTAATACATTCTACAGTCACCCACAAACTCACTCAGGTACTTACTAATGCATCAACAAAATTTCTTTGACTACTACATGGGCCTCAACAAGTCATACCGATAACAAACCAAATCATGACATTTTCACAACAATTGATTAAAAAACCCTTACTAGTATAAACCATTAAGTGATTCTTCTATCCACATTGACAACCCACAACAAAAAAATAGGATCTAATCCCTCAAGCATAACAAAATTTTGGCAAAACGACTCCCCAGAATACCAAGGCACAATACCTTATTGGTGATAACCCAACTTCAACGAACTATCTCTATCGCCTAATGCACAATGCATCCCAAGGCCAAAATAACTATCACTACTCCGAAACCTTAACAAAATGAAAGAATAACTCTTCAAAAGCACTAACCACCAACTCAAATAGTGACCGTCAACCGTTACAAAACAAACAATACCTTACCAACACTATTCTACATCACACTAATATTACGATAACCCACGAGATCAAACCCAAATTAAACAACTCTTGCTATACTAACTCACTTATTGAAAAGTACTAATACTGCTCTTGAGGCCAGTTAACTGAATAGTCTACCTCTTACCCTAGAAGTATACAAAACCAATCACAATGAGACACCTATAAAGATTAACACTGAAACGACTCTAAAATTCCCAAATCGTTAATAAATTGATTAACCTTAAATTACAATAAAATCTCTCCAAAGGAAATTTAATGTACATCCCTCGTCAAAAGAAATAATTTTACACTTCTGATTTAGAATTCTAACTAATATAATCTTTCAGTATTTCAATCCAATCACTACTAAATCTGCTCTGCACCTGAAAAATAATTTAACTTGAAAAGTAATCCACCACAGCTTACTAAAGTACAAAGAAAATAAAATCGAATCCGCATAGCTGCTCATGTCACAAATAACAACACCAATTACCATATCAAACCCACCACGAAAACCTGCACAACTCAAGACGAAGGATTACACCAACAAATATCCAGTCTTGTGGTTATTTCAGAATCTCATTCAATACCTCTAATCAAACTCACCCTTGCACAACTCCAAAAAGGTACTACCACTTGCTACAATGCCACATGTTCACTCTAGGAATTTTCTAAGCCAACAATAGTCATTCCATAACAATTTTGCAAGACTAACCAAAATAGCAAAAGTACTTCATACCAATTTATTCTCCAACAAGGGGTCCGCCAAATAACTTCTTATAAAATAATACCATCACAAAACACCATGGAATAAAATTAAAATAAGGAATTGCCCTCTATTAGGCAAAACTAAATATCTTTTAATTTAGGAACACCACTTACCACTCAAGGTCAAATACACCCAAATTAAACCCAATGATAATATTAGATTAACATACCAATAGCACAAATTCTCGCCACACTTATAGCAAAACGAAAGATCAATATAAGGGGTTCACAACTCTTACACCGAGAATACGAAACAATCTTATAGCTAAAGGACAAGGGATACAAAATAACCTCCATTTCAATTGCATGAAAATTACCATCACTACACACACCAAACTTAACCCAAAATGCTCACGTATACTTCTCATATTCACAATTTCTAATCCATAAGTACGATTAACTATAAAAATTAACATCAATCACTCGCGATGGATCAAGCACTAATTTTCATGAAAATACTCAAATCATAGTCACATCAACCATCTCAAGACACCTGATTATAATCTCCATAGAATCACAACATCCTCACATGATCATTTCAAAAATTTCTTTAAAGACATTGGTTTGCTAACACAACTCCCAAGACATCAATTACATCATATTCCTAAACACTTATTGCACTTGGGTACATCAGCAATCAACTCTAAGACAATTAGCTCCATCAAACTCAAAAGCATACACCACCTGGCTACATATCCCAAAATGTCATCTCACAAGTCACTATATATATTTTACTACAAAAAATTCAATCAAAAAGCGCAACCCCAATCAAATTTAAACTCATTCCAATCTATCTCAAAATTATTTATCTCGTTCACCATCTTAGGATTTGTAACAAAATTATGAATAAACAAACTCTAAGAATTACATCTCTTACAACATTCTATAATTTGTATCATGCTAAGATCACGTTTATTCCCAAGGAATTTTAGAACTAGCTTTACGTATTTCAATGTACACTCCAAAATATTTTATCTTAGGTTACTTTAATGATCATTAAAGTTGCAGCCAAACCGTACTACTACAACAAGTTTAATATCTAACTCACTCTACTTTCAAGATTTTTCACATCTAGCCCGCTTCCACAAACTTGCTATAAAGTCGAAAAATAATTAACTCCTCATAACAACAAACCAGTCGTTACACAACACAAACTCTACTATTTTAAGGTCACATTTAGACCCATAATCATACAAATCGGTTAACCTACACTTTAGTACTAATTCCACAACATCTTGACCAATCATCCCGGCCATATTACTCTAGCTTACACCTTCTTCCTGGGGAAAAGGTATCCTCCTACATGAGAAAATCCCGAGCACCCCAAGTGCCTCTATTACGACCTCTCCCACTTTATGACATCTTATATAAGAGACAGAATTTAGCTTAGAAATAAGTACTCCACACTAGTTCTAAAACGTTGCATACGGATTAAACATAAACCTACACATGTATCTACATCACATAAGGCAAACCATATAAGCACATAGTCACATAGAGCACATACGAGCTACCCCACCAAGATAGTGACTCGTTCCACCAACATTCAAAGACTTTCAAATAGAAATAGAGTTGATCAGGTGCTTTTCTAAAAGGACCTCAAAGAATTTCATGGACGCAAATCACATCTCAGAAGTTAAACCCTACACCCACATAGTCACACAAACATGTTATCATATAGCACATAAGATATGCAACATTTCTCACTAGCGAAATGAATCCACTGTGGCAAAAACCACTTCCCACGAGCCCCAAGTATTCAAACCCGGTAGCTCTGATGCCACAAAAATTAGGTAGGGTATATCTATTTATGCTACAAAACTCACTTAATAGACAAACACACACACACATATATATAGCTAACTATTCCATACATCTATTTCCATTAAATCTCAAATGCCAAATACATGCTATTCACATCTCAATGCCCCAGTTCCAATCCCAAGCATACATTTTACAACGAGTATGAAATGGAAGCCAAACAGATAATAAGTGCCCTACAGACTTACAAATTTATCCAAGAACATTCTTGGTTACACAAAATGAAGTTTCAACTCAACGCAAATACAGCCCTGGGCTTACATTCAACAAATAACAATAAAACAAAAATAAAGCCTCAACTCCGAGTCCTCCCAAGTCAATGCCTTGGCGGAGACATAGCACCTGTACTTGAAATGGTTTCCCTTATAGGGTGAGCCACAGCCTAGTAGAGATATACTACACAACATATAAACCATGACAAGACTAAAGAGGAGTATGCTTATGCCATACTCATTATAGAACAATTTATCTTTTTTTTTTTTTTTTATAAAGCATGCAATGCTGAGATGCAACAACAAATATAAAACCATTTCCATTTTAAACCATATCTGTTACATGAATACAGGTTCTGTGAATCTCTAGGTGAGTGTCTGCAAGTAGGCCCTAATGCACTTTAAACGTTGCTCTCACCAAAATCTATGGTCTAAACGTTGCTCTCACCAAAATCTATGAACTATGGTCTAAAACCTAATAGATTTTGGTGGATCAAAGATTTTGTGTAATGAATGTTAACAAGAAAAAAAAATTGAGAGAGACAGAGAGCCAGAGAAAGCTGAAGAAAAGGAGAGAGAGTAGGTAGTCTGCTACTCAAATGAAATGAAGAAAAGAAAATGAACAAGGGGAAATGGGGGTAGCCCCACGTGGGCTCTCTCATCATTACTATTATTGTAACGCCCCAAATTTCTAGCCCAAATGATAAGACAACAATCATGGCTCTTTTAAGGAAAACCGAATATAAATCTTCAAACTTACATTACATGATATAATAGTTCTTCATGCAACAATACATTAATCCAACAACAAGTAAATAAACAAATAAATACCCCCAAGGGTTTACAAGTTTCCAAGGCTTGAGTTTGGTTACACAAAACGGTTATTCAAACCCACACAAACACAGCCTTTGGCTTACACACAAAGTCATAGCAAAATGAGAGTATTGTACTCCCAACAGACATACTTCCATGCCCCTAGTTGGGTGGGATCACCACATCTTTTCCTGTACAAAAATCCCGTAGGGTGAGCATAAAGCTCAGTAGGAAATTCTTAACAAAGTATATACATTTTATATAAGTCTCAAGAGATGAAATGCACATGCCATGCTATGCCCTTTTTAAAGATAAATAACATTTTCATCTTTTGAAAACCATCATGCTCAATGATATCATGCAATTTCAATTGTTCAAAACTTAATAATTTATTTCAAGGGCGGTAAATACGACTCTGGTAATCCCTAGGTCGGTGTCTGCAAGTAGACTATACAAGTACAACCAAATTGTCATTTTTACCGATATTAACCGGAAGGCTCGACACCTATCTGCGCGAGTTTTCGGTCTTTCACCCCGAACTCTCAAGTCAACTTATTCAATATCATCTACACCACCTATCAAGACTTACTAACGTATTTACCCCAAAACCATTCCATGAAAACTTATTTCTCAACATTCTTTTCTCAATGCAAGTTTTCAAATCAACTTTCAAAATTTAATATAATCAAATGAATTGATATGCCAATTTCACAAGATGAATATAAATACTTTTATTCCAATTCATCATCCAAGGAATAACACAATTTCCTCTTCTCAAGTATCCTCGACAATTAGTTGTTTCAAGACTATTTCAACGTTTTGAACAATAATTTCCATAATGAACAAGAATTCTCATATTCCTTGAAATTCATCATTTATATAAATATAAATAAGAAATTTTCCAAACATCCATTTATTTTGAGACACAAAATAAATATAACAATATCATTCATGGATTTTTAGTCTCCTTTAAAAAAAATCCCCAAATTCTAGGTTTTCTCACCAAAACTATACGACTCAAATCTTTTGAAATAAAACTTTCCAAAATCACCGTTTCTTCAATCAACGAAGATCAAAATCGATAAGATCATTTTAAAAGAACAAGAGACAAACCCACTTTCGAAATCGCTCAACTTCTTGAATCAACAATCAATTTTCAAAGCTATCGAAAGATGATTTCGAAAATCATATAGATCTTGCAAAAATATATATATAACTCTAAGAAAACCCCTACCTCAAGTTTTGAAGAAGAAATGAGATGAAACCCCCAAAATCAACGGTGTCGAAACTCGATTTTCAACGCACACAACGAAGCCCTCGAGAAGTTAACCAACTTTGATGAAAAACTTATGGCAGAACTCTAATGGATCTTGAGAAATTAAGGTTTTGATCCAATTTGGCGTAGGGAAATGTAGAGAGAAGGGAGAGGAAAGGGTTTTTAGAGAGAGGGATATAGAAAAGTGATTTGAAATATTAGATTCATGAACTGATATAACATAGTCCGCTGGAGCGTGGAAAGCCTCGATCGAGCGTCAAATACACTTTCCTAGTACTTTTGCAGACAGGTCAAACTTTTGAAACCAAACATTCTCCACTCTAGGGCATAAACGGCCGCTCGAGCGAATAAGCAACTTCTAATGCATTTTGCATTTTTGCTTCAGGGGCGCTACCCTTCAACCCCGCCAGGGCGCTGCCCCCTAGACCCTCGCGAGCTGACTGGGCAGCTTGATCCCCGACATACTCAGCGAAGTGGCAAAACTGAGATCACTGCAACCTTCCCCCCTTAAAGAATTTCATCCCTAAAATTTCAAATCAAACTACCCAAACAAGGGGTTTCTAGCGATCAAAACCACGCTATTTTATTTTCAAATCACAATATTAACTCTCAACCAAATTCCACAATTTCCACCATGGTTATCTCATTAACAACAACCTCCCAAATACACATAAACATGAAATTTCCCAAAAAGTAATGGCAACTCTAAAAAAACAACAACGCACATATCAACATGTGGTTAACAACTTTAAATCTGTTTCCCTCAACACTAGGGAATATTACAAAGAAAAGCAACTTAAGCATTTTCAAATAAATCCAGATATTTGGAGCAGACTTCCGCCTCCCGTTCCCACGTCGCTTCTTCAATCCCATGGTGTCTCCACAATACCTTTACCAACGGTATAGTTTTGCCCCGTAACACTTGCTCCCAGGTATCTAATATTTGAACCAGTCGTTTTTTGTAAAAGGCATCCTTATCTACCTTCAAGTTAGCCCAATCAAGCACATGAGAAGGGTCGGGTTCATACTTCCTAAGCATAGTTACATGAAATACGTTGTGAACTCCTGAAAGTTATGGCGGTAAAGCTAACCGGTATGCCACTTCCCCAATTCACTCTAAGATCTCAAAAGGCCCAATAAACCTTGGAGATAATTTACTACTCTTACCAAATCTCATCAAACCCCGCATTGGTGAGATTTTTAGAAACACATGGTCACCAACTTCAAAAGATAAAAGCCATCTCCTCTTATCGGCATAAGTCTTTTGTCGGCTTTGGGCCGTAGCTAACCTCTTCCAAATGAGAACAACTTTCTTAGTTGTCTCTATAACAATTTCCAGACCCAGTAACGGTGCATCACCCACTTCGGCCCAACAAATCGATGATCTACAAGGTCGGCCATACAAGGCCTCAAATGGTGCCATTCCAATACTAGCTTGGTAACTATTGTTGTAAGCAAACTCAATCAATGGTAAGTGCCTTTTGCAAGGCCCCTAAAAATCAAGGACACAAGCTCTAAGCATGTCCTCCAAAATCTGAATGGTACGTTCCAACTGTCCATCGGTTTGAGGATGATAAGCAGTGCTAAGAGTCAACTTAGTTCCCAATGCTTCTTGAAGGCTTTGCCATAATCGGGCAATAAAACAAGGATCCCTATCTGACACAATAGTCACAGGGACTCCATGAAGTCGAACTATCTCTCTAATGTACAACTCTGCCAAGCATTCAACTGAGTCATTGGTGCACATCAGAATGAAATGGGTAGACTTAGTCAACCTATCAACAATCACCCAAACGGCGTCATTGCCTCGTTGTGTTCTAGGAAGCCCAACTACAAAATCCAGTAACATGCTCCCATATCCACTTGGCTATCGGTAAGGGTTGTAACAAACCCGCTGGTCTTTGGTGTTCGGCCTTCACTTGTTGACAAGTAAGGCACTTCAATACAAATAAAACGACATTTCGTTTCGTACCCCTCCACCAAAACTGACTACTAAGATCATGATACATTTTAGTGCCTCCCGGGTGTACCGCAAGGCGTGAGTGATGGAACTCTTGAAGTACTTCCTCTCTACAAGATTCTGGTACAAAGAAACGGTCTAGGTAACGTACACTCATATCCGAAAGAACATTCAAACCTTTCTCTTCCTTTCCATTGGAAATCTTAACATGGATTGATTTCACATCACGGTCTCCTCGTTGTGCCTTTATGACCTTACTAACCAAGGTAGGTTGAGCATTCAAAGTAAACAAGGTAGCATTGTCTCCGGACTCACTCAACTGCAAATAAAACTTGCCAATAACATCTAGCATATCCCATTCCCAAATGGCCACCCTTGCCAAACTACTCACAGATTTTCGACTCAAAGCATCGGCCACCACATTGGCCTTTCCTGGATGATAGTATAACTCAAAGTCATAATCCTCCATAAATTCCATCCACATCCGTTGTTGTAAATTCAAGTCTTTTTGAAAAAAAAAATACTTTAGACTCTTATTGTGACACCCCGTATTTTTAGTGTCTTTTCATATTCCAACTAGTGTCCATTCATAGTCTAACTAGTGTTCATTTAATTCTAGTTAGTGTTCATTTAATATCAATTAGTGTTTAGTGTTCATTTAATATCCTTATTAGTGGTTCATTTACTAGTAGTTCATTTACTATCCTTATTAGTGGTCCATTCATATTCAAACTTGTCCTTTCAAATTCCAACTAGTATGTTACACCAAGTTGCCTATAAATTGAGCCACCTCTCAACTTCTTTCTATGGTTTTTCACATATCTCTCTCCATTTGTTATACAGATTTTGAGTTTAGATTAAGAGTGGTTAGAGTGAGAGTAAGCATTTTCATAAAGGAGGAGAGTTGTAGATTTTGTGAAACCTTACATACCTTATGACTTAGAATTTGGAGATTTATGGAGAAAGTTCAAGATTCAAGTGTTGGAGAAGGAGGAGATTGATTTGAGGTAATTCGGTGGTATACAATATGCTTCCTAAATTCTCTTTGCAAGAGTTTATTTTTAATTCCCATAAACTCTTGATTGTTCTAATCGTTTGATAAATTCTATGGAATTATTTGTTGTTGATTCATTTGATTACTCTAGTCATTTGATGAACTCTGTGTAGTTAATCTGTGTTGGAAATGTTGATTTGTCTGACTAAATGACGTGGAAATGCTCCGTACATGGATCGAGTGGACTTTGCCAATATACTCTGTACCAATACCCCGGATAAGCGGTTGTGCTTGGGTGAGGGGGGTGAGGTCGGTCATTGGTCATGTACCGAGTAGGACCGGGTATTTGGTTCTGGATAAATTGTCATATGTCGAGTTGACTTGTTTGTGCAATTTGGTAAATTGCTTGTTTATCGAATCTAATCGGTTGTGTAATTGCTGGATCTTTGTTAATTTATTTTCTGTCTGAACCTTGCTATTCCTGTTGTATTGTATACTTCTCGAGTTAATTTATTTTTCAAGCATGGAGCAAATTTAGTGGCGATTGGAGTTGAAGCATCTAAAGGTTGATTTGAGGTTGATTTGATTTATTAATGACCCGGAAGTCGGGGCGTTACACTTATGATCGGAGAAGACTTCAAATGTCTCACCGTACAAGTAATGCCTCCAAATTTTCAAAGCAAAAATCACCGCTGCTAATTCTAGCTCATGGGTGGGGTAATTTTTCTCATGAGTTTTCAATTGTCGTAAACCGTAGGCCACAATTTTTCCCTCTTACATCAAGACACAACCAAGTCCATCCTCGGACGCATCATAATAGACAGTGTAATTCAAACCCCTTTGCGGAATTATCAAAACCGGTGCGGTAGTCAATCTAGTCTTAAGCTCTTGGAATGACTTTTCACAAGCCTCACCACACAAATTTGATACCCTTTCTAGTCAACCTAGTCAAAGAAGCAGCTAGTCTAGTGAAGTCCCTTACAAATCGTCGATAATACCCCGCTAATCCCAAGAAACTCCGGATTTCAAAAACATTCTTGGGTTGTTCCCAATCCTGTACGACATCTATCTTTGAGAAGTCCATAGTCACTCCCTCTCTAGACACTACATGCCCCAAAAACTTCACCTCTGTTAACCAAAACTCGCATTTTTCAAATTTAGCATACAATTGGCACTCACTAAGTAAACCCAGCACTACCCGCAAGTGAGTCTCGTGTTCCAATTTAGAGGTTGAATAAATCAAGATGTCGTCCACAAAGACGACCACAAAAATATTCAAGTATTCTCAAAAAATTCTGTTCATCAAATCCATAAAGGAAGCCGGTGCATTGGTCAACCCAAAAGGCATTACAAGGAATTCATAGTGGCCATAACGAGTACGAAAGGCCGTCTTCTAAATGTCCTCCTCCCGGACTCTCAATTGATGGTACCTTGACCTCAAATCTATTTTTGAGAAGCAACGAGACCCTCTAAGTTGGTCAAACAAATCATCTATTCTGGGTAGAGGATACTTGTTCTTAATTGTAACTCTATTCAACTTGCGGTAATCAATACACAACCGCAATGACCCATCCCTCTTCTTTGCAAAGCAAGCCAACGCTCCCTAAGGCGATGTACTAGGGCAAATGAAGCCCTTGTCTAAAAGTTCTTGGAGTTGAATCTTCAACTCATGCAATTCGGCGAGTGCAAACCTATATGGTGACATGGAAATCGGTGCTGTGCCAGGCACTAATTCAATGGAGAACTTGGTCTCCTAGTGAGGTGGTAAATTAGTAAGATCTTCTGGAAAGACATTCAGGTATTCACAAACTATCCTTGGTAACTTAACACGAGCCCCGTCACTCTCACTATCCAAGAGAGTTGCAAGAAGGCCACTAAGTTTGTTCCTACTACGAGGGTCAACAACTAGCAACAAGGCTCTATCAACTCAGTTTCCCAGAAAATAGAAACGATCACCACCCGAAGTGCACACCGTAACTCTCTGACGGTAACAATCAATCACCGCTTGATAAGAACACAACTAGTCCATGCCTAAAATGACATCAAAACTCGACATATCTAGCAACACAAAAGCAAACGGAGGTCGACGCCCGGTAACTTCTATTTCACAATCACGACAACCCCGGTCTAAATCAACTGTACCTCCAATAGGTGACTCTACTCTGAGTGGAGGCACTAACCGTGCTACCTCTAACTCCAATGGAGAAGTAAATGCAGTAGATATAAATGAATGAGATGCACCCGTGTCTATCAATACATTAGCCAAAGAATTACACACAACAAAAATACCTCTTACAACTGAGGATTCTGGCAACTGCTCTGGCACGGTAACAGCATACACACGCCCCTGTGGCCCCTAATTAACTTGCTTCCCTCTCAAAGCCTAGGCCTGTTGTACTGATTGAGCCGAAGTGGCTCCCTGATTAACTCGCGAAGCTTGGACTGATTGAGCCTACCGGTGGCTCTGAGTCTGCCTCGACCCTGATGCGCCAGATGCGCCTCCCAACTGTGGGCAAGTTCCCTTTATATGCCCCAATTGACCACATTGATAACAATTAAACCCTTGACCTTTATTCTGAGACTAAGACTGACTTTGAGATTGGTTAGGTGGTGGTAGCATTAACTGCTCTCCTCCCTTCTGTGGGCATGATAAGGCTTTGTGACCCGGTTGGCCACACTTGAAACACGAGAAGCTACTCAATGCACTTTTTCACGGACCCACACTAGGAAAAGGAAAAGTGGATCTAGACTGCTGTGGTTGGGACTGGGATGAATAGGTGTTCCTGCTCTTCTTATTCTGCTTATAGTCTCTTTGAGACTCTTGGCCCCCTGACCTCGAACTCCGAAGCCTTTCCTTCTCGGCTTGTATGGAAATTTCTACGTGTGTCACCGTCTCCACAAGACGGTCATATTCTCGAATCATATTTCCGACAAGCTTGAAGAGATGTTTCAAAAGTTAATTCTTTCATGTTTGTTACTTCCCTGACTATGTCGGGGAAGCAAAAGTCAAAATTACAGTCGAAGTTGTTTGTCCCCTCAAGCGGCCATTCCTACGCTCGAGTGGAGATCACGACTTTTCAAAAGTTTCACTCGCCTGCAAAAGTACTAGGAGTTGTTTTTCCCCGCTCGAGCGGCCATTCCTACGCTTGACATAAATCCACTCAAGCAGCCATTCTTACGCTCGAGCGAAGATCGCAGATCTATTTTCTATAAATATGTGTTTCAGTCCAATTTTAGGGTACAACTTCCAGATCTTGTTTTTGGGTATTAGGGTTTTAATCTGGAGTTTCTTTGCTTGTTTCCTTTGATATTTGTTAGAGTTTCAATCATGAATTGAGTGGAGTATATCAAAGGAATTGTTTGTTTTATTTATTCAATACAAAAGAGAGAGTTGTTCTTCGATGGATTCCGTGGAATTTGAACCTGAAGCTTTGGTGGATTCTGGAGTGGCTCATCGTCATGATTCGACATCGGTGTTGTGGATTTAGCGTTGGGCAAGACAATTCCGAGGTGAAGACGTGGTTGGAAGAGACACATAGGGGTCGGTTCGATTCGGGCATGGATTCGCTAGGTAATTGAGAGTACACTTGTGTAATTCCTTTATGTCTTCTTAGTGGATTGTTTTGTGGCTTTTGCTCGTGGTTTTTTTTATCACAATTAGAGGCGCTCCAATTGTGGTTTTTCCATATAAAATCGTTGTGTTGATTTGTCTTTGATTGTTTGATTGAGATTGTTATTTACTACTTAAAATTGATACATAATCACAAATCAATATCTAAGGAATTTCTAAATTTTTCAAACATTTTCCATGATAGAATTGAGTAATGTTTTTTTAATAAGTGTGATCAAGTAACTTGCTAACTCTTCCCCCACTTCCATTTTTTCTTTGCAGGCAAGGGCTTGTTATTGAGACTCGTTGTGAAAACTAATTTCTTTTTCATATTTTGTTCAATCTTTTTAAGGATAAAATACATTTAGTCCTTAAAGTATACATTTCTTGTCACTTTGGTCCTTTAAATTTCAATTTCGTCCTTAAAATTTTAAGTTTGAGTCAATTTGGTCCAATTCCAAACTAACCGTCTAAATAGTTAACGAAATGGTAATAAAATACACACATGGTTCTTAAGGTATGTGTTTTGTGTACTTTGGTTCGTAAAGTATTTAATTTTGTCAAGTTGGTCTTGAAACATTGATAAAGAAAATAAAATATAACCTTATAATATTGAAGGATGAAATTTACAAAATTAAAACTTTAGAGACTAAAATAACACAAAACATATATTTTAGCTACCCTAGTTGAAATTTATAATTTTTTCATAAATGATTTAAACAACTGTTTGGAATTGGACCAATCTGACTCATATTGACAACTTTTGATAACCAAAATGATAAAATTAAAAATTAAGAGATTAAAATAACAATGAATTCATACTTTAAGAATTAAAATTGTCTTTCATCAATTTTTTAAATTATATACTTTTGACTTCCATGTTTCATTGATAGTTAATCCTACTATGATAAAGGAGTTGAGCAATGGACCTCAAAGTTGGGGTGTTGAGTAGTCAACTTTATAGAGCCAAGAGAAAAGCACAAGCACAAGAACTGATTAAGGCAGTCATCAAGAACAGTATGCGAAGTGTGGGACTGTTGTGAAGAATTTAGAAGAACAAATCCATGGTCAAAAAATGCAACCAATTAGATCCTTACAAGCAACAACCAAAGTTCAAGTGTAAAATTAATACAGGTTCATTGTACTTTTCACTCATGCAGTTTGACTCAAATTTCACTTTAATTCTTATAGTTTGAATAATTTGATCCTTATCCTTTAAGTCTAATTTTAATTTGGTTTTTCCGTTTAAATTTTTATTAATTTTGTTTACGTATACACCTTAAAAAGTTGATTAGTGTCCTAAAATTATTAATTTTAATCTCCAATTTAGATGGAATGACCAAATTGGAACTAGACTTAAAGTGACAAGTGTTCAAAAATTATTGATTTTAACTTTCAATTTAGACAGAAAAACTAAATTAAAATTAGACTCAAGCATAGGGCCAAAATTTTCAAATTAAAGTTATGGGACTAAAGTGAAATTTTAGATCAAATTATAAGAGTGAAAAATGTAATTAATTCAATTAATGCAATTGAAAGTAGATGGACTAATAAACTACTAGGATCACCATTGTAATTTACCCTAAGTTTCTGGCTAAAAAGTCAATGAATTAAAAAAAAAAATGTTAAAAAGTCATTAAAAAGTCCTACTATAATATTGATTTTTTTTGGTACAAAAGGATTGTAGAATTTTAACTAATTGTGATAGTTCAATTGGCAACTTTTGTATACTTCTATTCATAAGATTATGGGGTCAATCCTAGTAGTTTTTTTTATTTTTAATTTTATCAAAGATAGCATTAGTATGTTAGTATAGTTAGATTATAATTAAAGGATTTGCTGCTTCATCAGCTCGAAATCCTGACTTTTCACTCACCACACTTTAAGGTGTGACTACTAGACCATTGAGTTACACCCTAATGTCTTTGGAGTCGATCCTATTCAATGACAAAGATTTTTTATATATATTTTTTTATTATGAGAGTTGTATTATGAGAGTTGTATATAATTGTTTATTTCTCTTCAAGTTCGACTATTTCTTATAGGAGGTGCTAAATCCCCCAATATAGCACTTTTGGGGGTGTTAAATTTGTGCTCCCAAACATTTTTCTTCTTATAGTGATTGTTGGGCTTGATGGTTGATGGGTTTCTAGTTATGTATTGCTGGGCTTGATGGACTAGTTTGATATAATTTTTTTTCATATTTATAACAAATATCCTACCTACTGCTTGCCAAAAAAAAAAAAAAAAATCCAAGATATTATATTGAACCCTATTAGTGAAAACTTGGTCACCATAAAAAATGTGATTAGTTAGTCACCAGACTCTATATTCCATCCAGTTGATTACTTTTAACTTAAAGACCATGTTGCTCTCTACTATCAGACGAATTTAATCAATCATCAAAACATAAATGGTGTAACACCCCGAAAATTGGGCAGGATATATCTATTTAAGCTACAAAACCTACCTGATAAACAAACACATATATATAACTAACTATTCCATACATTCATTTCCATTAAATCCCAAATGCCAAATACATGTTATTCACATCTCAATGCCCCAGTTCCAATCCCAAGCATACATTTTACAACAAGTATGAAATGGAAGCCGAACAGATAATAAGTGCCCTACAGACTTATAAATTTATCCAAGAACATTCTTGGTTATACAAAATGGAATTTCAACTCAACGCAAATACAGCCCTAGGCTTACATTCAACAAATAACAATAAAACAAAAATAAAGCCTCAGCTCTGAGTCCTCCCAAGTCAATGCCTTGGCGGAGACATAGCACATGTACCTGAAATGGTTTCCCTTATAGGGTGAGCCACAGCTCAGTAGAGATATACTACACAACATATGGACCATGACAAGACTAAAGAGGAGTATGCTTATGCCATGCTCATGATAAAACAATTTATCTCTCTTTTTATAAAGCATGCAATGCTGAGATGCAACAACAGATATAAAACCATTTCCATTTTAAACCATATCTGTTACATGAATACAGGTTCTGTGAATCTCTAGGTGAGTGTCTGCAAGTAGGCCCTAATGCACTACCACTGTCATTTTTACCAGTAAACTGGAAGGCTCGACACCTAACCACACGGTTCCACACCCCCTACCCAGATTCACCAAGTATTCATCTTTTCACAAATAGATACATTTCCAAACCTTTCTTAAAAACAGATACATTTCCAATGAAATGAATGTAATGCAATTAATGTGCAATGCAACAAATAGGAATGTGGTTCAATTTACCTAAGTCTTATGCATTTCTACAACAATCATGACTATCCTCCACTGATAGCCCAAAACATATATTTCTAAATAAATATTTAAACAATTAAATTCGAAAAATTCCGATAAATACAATCTATTCCACATCTCATCAAATATGAACAACCACACTAGTTTTCATATCACAATCACGTCCGGTAACTTCTCAAGGTCCATTTCTAACAGTGTCGGTTTTATTCCAACAGATATATTAAGCAAAATAATACCGCTAATACCCAAGAAAACATCATTTTCTTTCCAAACTCATTCTCCAAGAATTATTCAACTATGACATCCATTTTGATCAAAAGCCCCAAAATTTAAACACAATTCCTTTGTTTTCTTTAAAAATGCTCTTTTGGTCGCAAAACGGTAAAAATTTCAAAACCGATCGAATCGAAATCCGTTTTTGTTCAAATTTAAAACATAGATCTTTCATAATCTTATAAACATATTCCAAGTTTACACTTTTGCAATTTGGGAATCAACTCATTATTTTTCTCAAAATTTCTCTTTTAAACAAATAAATCACAAATTTTTCAAAAATTCTAATTAAATTATATACAACTCTAAGCTCCATATAATTAAGTAAAAGTACATAAAGAAGTGTAAGAAAAATCCCTACCTCAAGCCAAGAAGCTTTCAAATTTTTTGGCAACAGAAATTAAATCTGCTCAGAGCCAAACGACGCCTTTTCAGCCCTCTACGTTTTGATCCAAAGCACTAGGAGTCAAAAATGACTTATACTAGATCAAACCCATGAAAAACCAACATTGGAACCCTTTTTTCTCTCTTTCTCTTCGCGGCAAGAACCCAAAGTTGAAGAAAACATTCTATTTGGTCACTTTTATATATATAAATATTATAAACAAATATCTAACCATAAATATCTAACTATATATATACACCTATATATATATATATATCAATCAAAAATACATTTCAATATCTTTAATGACAAAAATAAATATAATATTTTCTCACCACAAAATATATTTCGTTTAATGGTACACACCATAAATATTTACAACTCTTTTATGGTAGTCAAATAATAATAATAAAACCACAACACTATTACATGGTTACTAACTGGTCACAATTCAATCAATTGGGTCCAAAATGAATGGAGTTTAATAATTTAAAATAAATCCCTAACTGATTTATCTCAAATCATGGTCCGAACACCTAAAACTCAATTTTAAATTCTGCTATAAATTAAACTGAACACCAATCAATCCGTGAATTTTCATAAAATAAATACTCATCATTAAATTGTGAAATTGTTATCCAACGTGCTAGACTCATATGGGAACAACATATAAAAATTTTATAATTTTTGAGATCGGAAACTATTTTTAAAAAATACAAAACCGAACTGTTTTCGCACAGAATTTACATGACAATCAAATTCGAAAATTTGCTCAATTAAATTATACGTTGGCTATTAAAAAAAAAATTAGGTCATTACAAATGGAGTTTGGTTATGATTTAATTATTCTACTCTCTATAGGTTGTACAACTAATACAAACCCCATCTTCTTGTGTATCCCATATTTGAGTATTTGACCTCAATACATGTCTTGTTTGGCGCAATTTATGAGAGCTTATAATGTCTCTTTTTTAAAAAAAAAAAAAATTTCTATTTTAAGGGTTTGTACTAAGTGGCCGATTAACATTTGGTTTTTTAGTTAGTTTTTTTGAATTGGGACTTTTTTAGCTTGGGACTAAAAAGTTTGTTTGATTTGGCTTTTTTTGGCTTTTTTGAGAGAAAAAGTGAAATGATTATGATTTAGATGTAACATTTTGTATTATGGGCTTATTTAGCCTATTTTGTCTTTTGTGTTTTTTTAGCCAAACTAAATTAGCCAAACGAAGGCTAAATGTTCAGTGCAATTTTTGTTTACATTTTAAGGCACTGGGGCTATAAGTCTAAAAACTTATTCCAAATTATTCTTTTTTTTTCTCTATAAGAAGAATAATAATTTGAAAATTTATATTACCCATATTTATTTGTCTATATGTTCACCTATCTATTTGTCACTGATCATCGGTGACTTTTCTAACACTGGCTATTTTTTGGAGACTTTCCAGTGCTGGTGATGGGGGGCGATTGATACTAGCGTATGAGAATAGAGAAGGGAAGTAGAGATTTTTTTAAAAAAAGGTACAAAGGTAAAAGTAAAATAAAAAAAATTAAAGCAATGATTTATACTTCTCACTAATATATTTAGTTAATCATATTTTTAAAATCAAAACAAATCATTTTTTTTTACTCACTTCTAAACATATAATGATAAAATTCAAATATTTAAAATAAAATTAATTATAATAATATAATAAACATCAGATTAATACATAAAAAATAATTTACGAAAGTTATTAATTTATGCGTTTGGATCATCTCCAAATGTTTGTAACTTTTGCAGAACGTGTGCCCAGAAGCTACCACACTGCAAGAGAAGCTCACCAATTTATTATGACGATGACGTCGTTTTGACTCTTTGGATGAAATCACCCAAACCACATTCAGAATCTCAACCTCATAGCCAAGTAGTAACAATAATATTCTTGTGATAAAGCTTTACATGTTTGAAATTATCATTTGGTTATCCCTATTTTAAAAAGATTTGAGATTATTAAATTTACAGTTTATATAGATGGACAATTTACTCTTTAAAATGGTGCATCATATGCACCCCTAGATATGACATTTTTTTTTCTTTAGTTATGACTCATAAATTTTTTAATTATGTCTCATATTGTGTTTAGTTATGACATTTTTCTTTTATTTTTTTAGTTATTACTCAAAAAGTATAAAGTTATGCTATTTTCTTCTAAAATTATAAGATGCATATAATACATACCTAGGTGTGTACCATAATGTTCTCCATAATTTATACTTGTTGAATAAATGGTTTCCAGATTTTCAGATCCCTTATAAATGAAAAAGAAGAATATCCAATTTCCTTTTAAAAGATGATATAAGAATACTTGTGTATTGCTATAGTTGTTTCTGCTAATCTCATTACAATCTTCAAGCTTTATATTAATAAATGCAATTTGTTAAAATTCATTTACTAAACTGAGATTTAGATTCACAATCCAAAACAAAACAAAAACAAATAAAACAGAGATTTAAATTTCAAAAATGCTTGGGACCCCCTTTTTTTGGAGACAAAAAAAGAGGGTCTTAATCATTGTTGTTTAAATTTATAATGACAAATTTGCAGTACATCATTTGATGAAATTTATGATGTTATTTGTAATACAGAAAGTGAATCAAGCTTGTCATCGGCTCTTCCTAACATGTTAATCTCTTTCTCTTTCCCCTCTCTTTTATAGCTTTCATCATAAATCACTGCCTTTTTCCCTACCTACCACCACCTCCCTCCCTATTCACCAAATCTCAAGTCACCATCAAACCCAAAATCACCACCACAAAATCATCACCACCAACATCAAATTTGAACCATTTTGGTAATTTATACATAATCATTGAATGGAAAGTAGCACCCCAGCAACATTGCTCTTTCAAATCAATATAAGAGAAGCCAACAATTTTTGGTGCTACAAGGTAGGTATATATTCAAGAAAAATAAAAATAAAAGCAACATAAAATAAAATAAATAAGATGACAATAAAGAGAGAAGCCGCACCATATGTGTGTGGTTCGGTTACTACCATACACACATGGCACACAAAAGCCCCAAGCATACATCTCTTTTTTTATTGATTTTCACTCTTCAGTATTTATTCTTACAATAAAAATCCCTATATGAAAAGTATATTTCAGTAGGTAATAAAGAGGATTGGGTTTTATCTAATATCTAACATATCCTTACTAAACAAAATAGCTTTGCACTGTCTTTGAGGCTCGAGTTTTGCTAAGTGCACAAATTAGTGCTTGGAAAAATACGCAGAATAGAAAGGGATCAATTCTGCGTATTTTCATGGGCAACAATTATGTGCACATAGGTGAGGCACTACGGAATTTTTTGGGTGGATAACAATTGAGAAACAATGTGCATGGTTGGCCTAGATTGTGGATTGACATGCAAACATGTGATTGCCAATTTTACACTACGCATCACTACCTCCTCAACTTCAGGGGAGGGAGGTGAAAGACGTTGGTCCAACACATCCTTTAGTTGTATGTTCTCAACAGCTGGGGTCAACAGGGACATGATGAAGTCTCCTGGATGCTTTCCTTTGATCACTTCCAGTGCCAACACACCAAAGCTATAGACATCACACTTTTCAGTTACTTTCATTGAGTAAGCAAGCTCTGTAGAAAAAGAGAGACATGGTAATGCACTTGTTTTGTTATGCTTTAGATTCTATGTCAATTTAGGAGAGCATAAAACTATGTTTACCTGGTGCAATATATTCGTATGTGCCTGCAAATGCACTCCAGTTAGAGGAATCTGGCTTCAAAAGCTTGGCAGTGCCAAAGTCCGAAACACGAGCCTCGTACTCCTCATCAATCAGAACATTGTTGCTGGAAATGTCTCGGTGAACAATGGGTGGTGTGCAATCATGGTGCATGTATGACAAAGCGCTTGCCACACCTTTAATAATATTCACCCTCTTAGGCCAATCTAATTCTTTAGCTTCTTCGTCTTCGTTAAAAATTGTAGCCAAACTACCTCTTTCGAGGTACTCATAAACTAGAAAAGAATGTCGAGCATGTGAACAATACCCAAAAAGCTTCAGTATGTTTCGATGCTTAATTTCTGTCAATGCCCTTACCTCATTTAAGAAATCTTTCCTATCAGCCCTCTCTGATAACGGATGAAGTTTCTTCACAGCTACTATATTAGCTGATGGTAACTTCGCTCTGTAGACAGTTCCATATCCTCATTTTCCAATGCAATATGTGGCATCAAAATCATTGGTAGCTTTTACAATGTCATTGTACATTGCTTTTCCATCGAATATTGATATCGATAACAAATCTTCTTTCGGGGGTTGGGTGTCACCCTCTTCAACTTATGATTTTGTCTTTCTTGAATTGAACATGATGAGAAGTCCAATGAATGCACCTAGAAGTAAGAGTGCTCCACCAAGACAGAGCACGATTACAAGAACAAGTGTCCTTTTTTGTAGGGTGTGTTTTTGCAATGCAGAAGGAACTTTGCAAGGCTGCAGGCCTTTGACATTTCCACACAGACCTTTGTTCCCTTGCAGTGCTTCCATTGATGCATTTATGAAGGCGTTGCTCATGGGAATAGGACCTTGTAACTGATTGTATGATATATCAATAAATGCCAAGCCATGCATATCTTCAAAACCCTTTGGAATGAGACCAGAGAGATTATTGTGGGAAAGGTTTAAATTCTCCAAACTTTGCAACTTTGTGATTTCCAATGGTATTTCCCCTGTGAGATTATTACTACTTAGATCCATCTCAGTCAGTTGAAATAACTTACCAATTTGTATTGGAATTTTTTGGCTGAACATGTTGTTGCTCAAGTTCAAGTAAAATAGCTTAAGATAGTTGTCCAGAATACCCGGTATTGACCCATTGAATCTATTTATGGACAGATCAAGATACGAAATCCCAGTTAGTGATTCAAGTTCTTGAGGTATACTACCAGAAAGTTGGTTATCAGCTAAAATCAACTTCTCCAGAGAAGTCAACTTACCAAATTCCTTTGGAATCTCCCCAACTAAATGATTTGAAGACAGATCAAGTCGATGTAGTTGTATTGAATTTCCAAGTCCTAGGGGAATGCCACCGATGATATTGTTCCTTGCTAAGTTTAGGTTTTCCAAATTTGGAAACCTTCCCCAGATTTCTGATAATTCACCATAAAATTTGTTGTTACTCAAATCTAGGTAGATCAGGTTTGGATAAGTGCCCAAATCTTCAGATATATTTCCAATTAATTGGTTTTCATCAAGACGGGCTCTGATTAAGCTTGAACAATTTTTTAGACTTTTAGGGATTGTACCCATGAGCTGGTTGTGGTTGACACTGAAGTTTTGAAGTTTACCACCTTGGCAAAGCTCTGGGAGATTGCTAGAAAACTGGTTGTCATCAATTTCTAGTTTAAGCAAGTTTTTCAAATTGCCAAGTTCATTTGGAATGGGACCGGAAAGTTTGTTGGAACGAAGGAAAAGAGTTTGTAAACTAGACAAATTACCTAATGAAGCAGGAATGGAACTGCTAAGTCGATTCTCACTCAATTCCAAATCATTGAGGAACTTCAAATTTCCTAGCTCTTTAGGAATTGGACCAGAGAGTTGATTATTCCAAAGATAAAGGAGTGTTAGGGAGCTCAAATCACCAAAAGATATTGGAATTGAGCCAGTAAGATTGTTGGTTTCGATGCTTAGTGTAACAACCCTCATGTTGACTTAGTCATACTTGCATACATTCATGTATGATCTTGCCTTATTATGTTGTTTGTAAGTCTTGTCTTGTCTTGTTTTGCTTAAGGGATTGCTTGCTCGATTTTGTTCCTTGCTTAGTGTGTAGCCGAGATCATCTTGAGCTTAGTTCACCTTTGAACCTTTGTACTTAGAATTTATTTTGGAACCGTGTGGTTAACCTCCATCTTCACCCCGGGCATGTTTGCCGAGATGTCACTATCTGGGCCGAGGTGTTCGGAACCAAGGCCGAGGAGTGTATCATCTAGGCTGAGATGTTTTGGCACTTGATGATCTTTGTTCTTGGGCAGTTATGGCTTAGACCGAGGTGTGGCACACCCAGGCCAAGGTGTAGCACAGCTTAGTCGAGGGTCGTCCTCTCTAGCCGATGTTTTGTTACCATGTTGCCGAGCTTTGACTTTAGCCGATGTCATTACTTACTGATGTATCTTGCCTTTTAGCTTGTTGTAAACACTTTGTCATAGACTTGTCTTATCAATCAGTCACCTTTTGAGCTGAACCAACCCGGTAGCGCCACGTGTCCGAGCTGTGTGTTAAGACAGCCAGCAGGCCTTGAACCAAATCATTTTGTCTCAAATCTTTGCCTTTAGAGAGAGAAGCTCTAGAGGAAGAAGGAGGGAGTTTTAGAGCGAGAGAGTGGAGTTCCGAGCTTGATCTTCGAAGATTGAACCGTCAGATTTGAGTTTTGAGGTTAGATTCTTACTCTACTCTAGTTAATCTTATTGGCTGTCAAGCTGCATTGCATGATTGAATTCGTTTTGTATGCCATGCATTGATTTGAAGTTGGTTCTTGAAGAGAAAATGGTGTTCTTGAGTTCTTGAAGAAAAAGCCTCGTTTTGATCCGAAAGTTTGGAACTAGAACCATGTTTTTGTGTTTGTTCTTGCATGATCTTCTTGTATGAGTACCCAGGTCCATGTTTTTGAACTCATGGCATGAAACCTCAGATTTTGTAACAAGTGTGATCTTGCATTCATCTTCTTTATGATCATGTTCTTCATGTTCTTCACGTTCTTCAAAGGGAAACCCAGGTTTTCCCGACTTTGCTTTTGAATGTGGCCATCGGACCACACCTCGGCAAGGAAGTGTGGGACCTCGGCAAAAGGCCTGGTTGGTACCCAGTGTGTTTTCATGAGACGAAAAAACAGTGTTTAAAACCCCAGCATGTTTTGCTTTGTTTTGATTGGAATCTGGTGAGAATGCCGGGATCATTGCATGCATGTAAAGCTTGTTTTGAGGATGTATTTGCCGTGTGATTGTAGGACCTTGATCTTTGCTTTGAGCCTACACCCGAGAAGAACAATGTGAGTGGTATTTCTAATAAAGCTATGTTATACCGATTTGATAAATCTTGCTTTGCTTTGTTTTGATGAAAGTATTTGTTAAGCATGAATGATTAGCTCTATTTTGATGTATCAAGTGTAAGCTCCGTTTCGATGTCATCTTGGAAAGTCCCTTGTGCTGGAGGACTCTAAACTTTCGCAGTACTAAGTATGAAAGTCCCTTGTGCTGGAGGACTCTAAACTTTCGCAGTACCAAGTATAAAAGGATACGGTCCTTTTTCTTGGAAAATATGATGTTAAAGCAGGCTACGGGCCCAAGTAACACAAGAGCATCGTGTTAAAAAGAGCTACGGGCTTAAGTAACACAAGTCCCTTGTGCTGGAGGACTATAAACTTTCCCAATACCTTTGACTAATCGATTATGGATCGTACAGACTTTGTTTTGCCACTGACGGTTTACCGCGTGGATTTGTTCGTTCGAAAAGCTTGGTTTGCATTCTTGCCGATGCTAGTAAGCATCCCTTGAGACTTGTAAGACTTGATAGATGAATAAGGTTCATCTCTTGATTTGATAAGATTTTGATGTGTTTTGCTTTGAAAGAACCCCAGCTAATATTCGAATGGTTTTGGCATGTTTTGTTTTGAAAGGACTTCGGCTATATTCATGGAAAACCTTTATTATTTGTACCATTCACTGAGTATCCAAGCTCACCCTCTCTATATATATTGTAGGTGATGAGCAGGACGACGGCGACGCCTAAATGTGTTTTGCACGGCTTGTTTTGGATTCATGATTATGTCGGCCTTGTTTTGTATTCATGTCGGCCATGTTGTAATTACTTTGGCCAATCTTGAAAATCATGCTTCTTGACTTGTATTCCTTGTATTTTGTACATGTCGGCTTGAGAAGCCTTTTGATCAAGATGTAACTTGTATTTTGTCGTTTCGAACTGGTTGTAAAGCTATATCTTGTATGTCATTCCATTTGATTTATGCACGGCTCTTATGGACCACTTGTATTTTGATTTATTGCTTCCGCATTTGTGAGCCCCATATGTATATTATACTCTGATTGTGTGTGATCTTTGTAAGATGGCCTTCGGTAATCACGGATTACTGGCCATCACGGCACCATCCTACTAGGGGCGGTTTGGGGTCGTGACACTTAGGCTTTGGAGTGATTTCAACTTTCCTATCTCTCGGAGAATGGAATCAGATAGGTGATTGTTGAACAAGTATAACACAGTTAGCTTATTCAAGTTTCCAAGAGTGGCAGGGATGGGACCTATGAAATTGTTATTTTCCATGTAAAGCTCGACAAGATTGACAAGGTTTCCCATTTCAGGAGGGATGGAACCAGAAAAATCATTATCATTGAGATATAGACAAGCCAAGTTGCTTAAATTTCCTAAAGAAGCAGGAATGGACCTTGAAAGACTGTTTTTAAACAAAGCAAGCTCGATAAGAGACTTTAACTGGCCTAACTCTTGAGGAATTGAGCCATTCAACTGATTATCGAACAAGTGGAGAGTTTCAAGATTTGTTAGCAGGCCGATTTTTGGTGGGATGTTTCCTGAGAATTGGTTGGTGGACAAATCAAGATAGATGAGTTTGGGGAGGGAGCCAACTCTATGTGGGATGGCACCAAAGAGATTATTCATGCTAAGATCGATATATGAAAGATTGGGAAATGATGAAAATGAAAAGTTGTCGAGCGTACCATTTACACTCGAATTTGTGAGGTTCAATGTATTGATGCTTCCATCGAAGTTGCAAGTAACTCCATACCAGCTGCATGGGCCGGTACTTGTTGAGATGTTATCATGAGGTGGAAGGACCCACGAAGTTAGCAGGGAATGGTTTGGACTTTGTAGGGTGGCTTTCCATGTGATGAGAGCATTAGCCTCTTGGACAGAAGCAGTAGCAACGTTAATGGTCGAAGAAAAGAGTGTAACAAACAAGACTAAAGAAATAAGGCAGAGTAGTTTCTCTATACGTCCCATTGTTTTTTCTTTTTCTTTGTTTTTTTTTTTGGCCTTTTGATGGATAACTAATGGGTGGTTCAAGGCTTTAATATATACACAAATTTTTTCATGAGTCTGGTTGCCATATCAATCACCATAGACTTTGACTATGGAAGTCTTTTTAATTAGGCCCCACACTTATATCATTTCTGGAGGAAAAATAATAGTCCCGTTTGGTAGAGCTGTGAGAAAGTGATTATAGATTATACCTTAACAGATTATAATTTATAACTGTGAATATAAGCTATTAACCTGTTTGGTGCAGCTATGAGATTATGGATTTAAATGGCATAAGAGTATTTAGTTGATAAGCTGTAAAATAACCTTTTACTGTATAATTGTCCTTTTTGCCCTTATATGATATAAAAATGATAATTTTGTCATTTTTTTTCAGTTTTAATTTAAAAAAATTATTTCATTAATAAAAGTTAATATAATTAGTATTAATTAGTATCAACTAATATAAAAATTGATACGTTTGATAAAAATGTAATGGAAGTATTATTGTAACAATTTTTTTCCATTATAAATTAATTAGTATCAATTAATACTAAAATTATTAATTAGTATCAATTAATGGCTTAATTAGTCTCAATTAATACTAAAATTATTAATTAGTATCAATTAATATTAATAATTAATTTTTATTAGTATCCATTAATATTAATAATCAACAATTGTTATCAATTAATAATTAATTCATCACAAAAGTATACAATATTAATTTATTAATAATTAATACCAATTAATATTGATTTTTTTTCTTTTTCTTCAAAAATATACATTTTTTTCTTTTTTTAATTAATATTAATATTGATTTTTTTTTCTTTTTCTTCAATTTTTTTCTAGGGTTTCAACGCCATCGGCGAACAACCGCCGGTGGCTAGGTTTTCAACGTAGATCGACGCAAATCGCGATCGCGATCACAATGGCAATGGTGACAAACAACGCAGATAGAGAGAGAGGGAGATGGCGGTGGTTAGGGGTTCAGATCGCAATCACAATCGCAGAGAGAGAGAGAGAAGAGATAGTGGTTCGTGAGAGAGAGCTCTAGTTCATGGGTCTCGCTTTAAAACCATGTTTATTTGTAGTGAAATGGCATGACATTACTAATCTCAAGGGACTATCAATCCCCTCCCATGATGGAATTAGCATTCCCGTGAGAGGGTTAAGATTACTAGTCCAACCCCATAGATTGGTTGCTAAATAACCATTTTGCCCCATATTTTATAAAACTAACAAAATAACTTTGGAGGTGATAAGAATTTTTACATAATTTAAAATTTTAATTTCAACTAATTAATACCATCACATTAGTGCACAAATAAATACATTTTTATTTTATTTTTCTAACCTAACATCATCTCACTATTAATTCATCATTCAATCTACTCATACTCTGAATGTAGACTTGCCCATTGGTCTTTAAAAATTTGAGGTCAAGAAATCAACGGTCCACCATTTGATTATTGTTGATGCTCTTGTGGCTATAGTGGTAGTCTGAGTCCCAATCCAAGTCGAAGTCAGTAATTTTTTACATCAAAGAAAACTATTGGGATAGTGCTACGTGAGAGTTTGAAAATTTTCATTGACCAATTTTTTTATATCAAAGAAAACTATTGTGATAGTGCTATGTGAGACTTGGAAAATTTTAATTGACCAACTCACATTTTCTGCAAATTAGTTACATAGCCGAGGAAAGAAATAAGTAACCGAAATTAAGCGAAGTCTTGTAGTTTTTAATAATAAATTGGTTGACAACTCCACATGAAGGAGTTACCAATAAAAATTACCAATAATTCTAAGTATTATTAAATTTTAATCATATTTTTATGAAAAATGTTAAAACAATCTTTAAGACTGTTGTAAGTATTGGAAATTGTGTAAAAGATATATAAAATTAAGAGGGATGAACCAATAAATCCCAAATTAATAACTTATGCACTGTTTAGTCCTAAAAGTTTTCTTATAGACTGAAAGGTCCCATTACAATGTTAATAACATCAGATACAATGTTAATAACATCAGAGTCATGTTACAAACATTAGATTTTAAACATCTAATGTTCATCAAATTTCAATAATGTTTGAAAATATAGGATGAAAAACATCTAATGTTCATCAGATTTCAATAAATTTTGAAATTATAGAATGAAACATCAGATCATTTACATCATTTACATCATGCTGATGTAAAAATGGGACTAAATGGAGCATAAGAAAACTTTTAGGACTAAATGGTTCAACGTTTCAAAAACTAGGACTTATGGGTAAATTTTCCGAAAATGAATGTATATAAAATTGTGTAAAAGATATATAAACAATCTTTACGTTTTGTGTTCTTTATTGACAACCCTTAAAATTGTCACTAGTAAGATCTTAATTTTATTATGAAAGTAAAGTATATTGTGTAAATTTAATATTAATGTATTGTGAGTCATATATAAAATGAATAAGTGTTTATCTACATATTTTAATTTTAAATAAAATTTTGAATAGTTTTTTCTAAGTACGTAATGCAACAGTAGGCATTACCCACAGATAGTAAAGTCGATCCAAAACTTGCTTGTGTTTCGATCTTTACTTATAGTCAAGTTTTGAAAGATACGTTAAAGGACAAGTGTTCTCCGGATTGGAATACTAGTGTCTTTGGTTTCAATCTTTTAGAAATTGAGTATTTTTTTTTTGGGTATTTTTTTTTTTTAGTGAATATTTTTAAAATTTTAAGTAATTTTTTTTATTTTTTTAGATGCATGTTACTTAGATATATTTAAAAAGCAAAATATTTATAAAAAAATATTTTAAAAAATCAATAAATATACAAGAATACGAAAAATGTACTGAATTCTCTCTTCTTCTTTTTTTCTTTTTTCTTACATTTTTGGTATTTAGTGAATTTTTTAGAGTTTTTTTTCATAAATATTATTTTTGAAGTGTATTTATGTGAAGTGTGTCTAAAAATTAAAAAAAAAATTACTTACAATATTTAAAAATTTTAATAAAAACATAAAAATACGAAAAACAAAAAATTTCAATTTCATGAAAAATGAATCCTAAAAACTCAAACCAAACAAACTAATTAATCTCATCGGAAAGCATTAAGCGGATGGGTACTTTGTTTAGCTTTTAGCTATATCCTCTGTCTGTAATTAAGCCAGATTACGAACTGGCAAGAATGGCTAACTTCTGTAATATTTAGTACTTATATATTTTCGGGTGTGGTTCTATTGATTCTACCAAAATAAAAAATAAAAAAAAATAGTGAGACGATCACTTTTGGGTTGATGTCAAAATTTAAGAAATATATTTCCTTGTGACCACTGGGGGTAGTGGCTCAGTAGTGAAGGCATTAGCCTTTTCCAGCAGAGAGTCAAGTTTAACTTTTGGAGGGCATGAAATACTGGATAGTAGTGAAGGCATTAGCCTTTTCCAGCAGAGAGTCAAGTTTAACTTTTGGAGGGCATGAAATACTGGATAATTTTCAATGATTCTTTGCAAAAACCTCATGCTGTACTATGATCTAAACTTGGCCCTGCTAGGGTGATTGACGAGTTCTACTGGTACCTTGGTGGTAGGTCATTTCTTTTAGATTGAGTTAAATCAGGCCGGCAACCGACTACCTCAAGACCTGGGCCCATGAATACTATGATGACATCTCCAAATATCCTTTTTTTCCCTGTTCAAAAAAAATCTTTCCATGTGGCTACAAAGTACTATGACTGTAATACTTAAAAGAGGAGCTTGGGGTATTAACTTTAAAAATAATAATGATAAGTAAATTCAATTTCAATAATAAATAAATTCTTTTCTTTTTCTTTATTTTTTCATTTTAATAGTAAGTAAGATCATATTATCATGTTGTGTGCGATAAATAAAGATCAATTCTAGTAACAGGTAGAGTCACCAAAAATCACATCTTCTTGAACTGTGGATATAAGTGGTAATATTGTCTTGTCTTGTTGATCGAATACTCTGAGGCCTTATTTAGCAGGATTATTAGTGAAATAATTAATAATTTTATAAATTAGTGTAACATTAGTTATTCAATTAAATTAGTGAGATAATCATTTATTATTTATGTATTTTTTTTTTTTTTATTTCATACTTGAAATTATGATCTCTGCCTCTCTCAATATTAAAATTTCACTAACTTCATCGAATTGAATGTCTGCTGTACATGTAATTCAGTTAATAAAATTTACAATCAAATATAAGATTGTAAGTCTATAGATTAATAATCTCAATCTTGTGTTGTAATCCTACTAATCAAACATGCTTGAATGTACAAAATTGTTGATCTAATACTCTGATAACTGTTTAGTATGCCACTTCAAAATTCATGTAAATGTGAAAGCAAGCTATTTTTGCTTGACTATTGTGAACCTTTCTATTCTCTACAGATTGTAGCGGTAGCTGCTCAAATTCTGTACAAACCCTATCTTCTTGTGTATCCTAGATTTGAATATTTGACCTCTACACATACCCTATTTGAAGCAATTTATGGGTGTTTGTAATATTTTTTTTATTCTATTTTGGGAGTTTGTACTAATATTTGGTGCAACTTTTGTTTATATTTTAGCACGTTGGGGCTATAAGTCCAAATTTGAAACTTTTTGGCGGTAAGTGTCCCAAATTCTATTATTGTTTTGGATAAATTACAAATATACGATCTGAAATTTGCTTTAAATATAGACTGCTTCTTGTGATTTAAAAAATTACAAATACTCTATTGTAATTTATTTTTTACTTAACAATTAATTGAAAAAATAAAATTTTTAACTATTCTTTTATACATTAATAAAATTACGTGAATTATTAATTAAAATAAACTTATGACATTATTAAAAACTGTTAATTAATTTGATAATTTTTTACAAAATGAGCTATTTGTTATAAAAATTTCAAGGGGCGGGATGTCATTTCTAGAACTATAAAGGCAATCCGTATTTTAAGCAAACTTTAGGAGTGTATTCGCAATTTATCGTCTTTTATTATTATCATTATTATTATTACTATTATTATTATAAGAACAACAACAATTTAAAAGACTATATTATTTTTATTTATTTGTCTATATGTCCACCTATTTATTTGCCATTGTTGTCGCTCACTAGCGACTTTTCTGGCACTAGCGGTGGTGGTGAGTAATAATTGATACTAGTGTGCGAAAATAGAGAGAGAAAAAGTTAAGAGAAAAATTAGTGTGGTTGGTTTCAGTTTTCTAAATTTAATTTTTTAAAAATTAAATTTTGTATTTTTTTGTTTTTAGTAAATATTTTTAAAATGTTAAGCAATTTTTTTACTTTTTTAAATGTATCTTACTTAGATGTATCCAAAAAGTAAAATATTGGTGAAAAAATATTTTTAAAAATTACTAAATATACAAAAAATGTATTGAATTTTTTTTTGTTTTGGAATTTTTAGTATTTAGTAAATTTTTTAAAGATTTTTTCAAAAATATTATATTTTTTAAGTATATTTATGTTAGGTGTGTCTAAAATTTTTTTAAAAAAATTACTTAAAATATTGAAAAAATTCAATGAAAACAAAAAATTCGGAAAACAAAAAAGTAAAATTTTTTGAAAAGTAAATTCTAAAAACAGAAATAAACAGAGTGAATGTCTTTTAAAACTATAATGTGTACTTCTCACCAACATATTTAATTAATTAAAACAAATCAAAAGATAAACTATAAAGACTTGCAGTAAACAAACTTAAATGGATTGGGTTAAAATGGATATGGATTGGATAAATCAATTCGATCAACCCATTTCAATCATTATAAATTTTCTTTTAAAATATTTTTTTAGACAGTTATAAATTTTTTTTTTTATAAAAAATGACTGAATTTATTATTCGAGTCAACATTTATCTATAATTATACAAAGTCGAGTTGTTATGGCTCAGGCCAACTTGAATATTCATATTGAAATCACTTTGTTACATATTTATATGGAAAAGTTTACAATATGCATTCACAAAATAGGGTACATGATGTATGCCTTATAATTTTCCTCACAAAAAGTATAATTTTTAAAAATTATCATAAATTTTATGCAAAAGGACATAAAAATCATAATTTCACTTACAAAATGTATAACATCACTCACAAAAGTATAATTTGAAGAACATTCAAATTTTCACAACTCTTCTTCGAAGACATTATAATTTTCCTCACAAAAAGTATAATTTTTAAAAATTATCATAAATTTTATGCAAAAGGACATAAAAATCATAATTTCACTCACAAAATGTGTAACACCACTTACAAAAAGTATAACATTCAAATTTTTATACATTTTCTTCAAAGACACAAAATTGTAACTTCACTTACAAAATGATAACATCATTGACAAAAATTATAACATTTAAATTTTCACAACTTTTATTCGATGACACAAAAATCATAACTTCACTCACAAATGTATAACATTCAAATTTTTCGCAACTTTTTTTTAGAGACACAAAAATTATAACTTCACTCACAAAATGTATAATACCACTCATAAAAAGTATAACATTAAGGTACACATGGTGTGCAACTTTGAGTGAGTGCACATGGTAACCGGACCCTATTTACATATTAGAAACTAGTATATGACACAGCATGATACATTGTTTATAAATAAGATATATAATATTTGGGTTTATTTTTTGTTAGTTTGGCTCTTGTAAATAAAAAATTCATTTATAATGTTACATTCAATGTATAAAGAGAGAAATACAGGGAAAATAATAGATCTATTGATTGTTGTATTGATTGATTGTATTGATAGATTGAAGAAAGAGGTACACTCTCCGTTATATAGAAGAGAACATTACAAACATCATCATGCCAAAAGTGGCTAAGTGGCGCCGAAAGTAATCCACTAACCGAAAGCAAATGCTACACTAATCTAATTCTACATATTATATTACTAATGCTACACTACATTATATAATATACATTAACAGCCCCCCTCAAACTCAATGAGGATAAACATTAACCAACTTGAGTTTGGAGAGAGTAAAAAAACGTGAAAATAAAATGACAAATAAATAAAATAGGATAGGAGACACTGTATGGTCGTGTCAGACCGTTGTAGAAGCTAAGTGGAATCAATGTCGAGACAGTTTATGGGGTCATGTCGGACCGTTGTAGCAGACACTGTGTGGTCGTGTCAAACCGTTGTTGTAGAGGCTGACCGGAATCAATGTCGGGACAGTTTATGGGATCATGTCGGACCGATGTAGAAGACACTGTGTGGTCGTGTCAGACCGACAGTTTACGGGGTCATGTCGGACCGATGTAGCAGACACTGTGTGGTCGTGTCAGACCGTTGTTGTAGAAGCTGACCGGAATCAATGTCGGGACAGTTTATAGGGTCATGTCGGACTAATGTAGAAGACACTGTGTGGTCGTGTCAGACCGTGATAGAATACACTGTATAATCGTGTATATAGGTTGCCCAAAAGATATATATGTATATATATATCGAGCCCTCAAAAGTTGCGCCCTCAAAAGGCATGCCCAATCTATCAAAAGGCGTGCCCGACAGAAATCTTCGAGCGGCGAGCCATCAAAAGGCGCGCCGGATACGCGGCGATGCACGTGCCCGCCTTGGCTTGTGCGCCCGGTTTGTCGTCTGGCGTCGAGAGGCGCGTGATGCGCATGTCTGCCTTGGTTATTTAAACCAAGACTGAGGCTGAGGCTGAGGCAAAACACCTGCTGAAAACCTCTTCGTTTGCAAACACTCTACAACCAACCCGTCTTCTGCAGCCGACCCTTTCTGATATTACCAGTCTGAAAGCTCTGATTCTCTGAGACACTCTGCAACCCAGAATATGGCCTCTTCTTCCCGTTCAGCTACCCAGAACATGGCCTCTTCTTCCCGTGGTCTGCTCACGCTCTTTCCCGACCTCAACGAGTCCACAAGAGAGATAACCGGGGCAGTTGCCCTTGAACCTCAACCAAGCGCCCTTGGACCAAGCGCCCCTGGTTTTGCGCCGTTGAACTTCCCGATGTTGTCAGTTGAGCAGATAATGGCTGCTCAATCTGATATTGAGGCCAATTATTATACATTGAAGTCATGTGTTAAGACCATGACTGCGGTCACAAACTTGTCGTACTAGCTTCAGAGGAGGACAAATGAGGTGCATCAGTTAAACGTCCAACTGGCTCTGCTCCAGGGCATGTATAAGGATGCTCGAGCAGAGATATGTGTGCTGAAGGCGAAAAACAAGGAGCTGAAGCGGAAAGCCACCGTGATGCTCCGATTCGGAGGTCCGCCATATGTGGCATTTGAGGAGCAACGGGAAGTGAACGTGCTCGGCGGCGTGGAAAATACGAAGGCAGTGCCGTCAAGGGACGCCCAAGACCGAGGTAAAAGGAAGAGACCAGCAGAAGAGGCGAAGAAGTGAGGCCGGTTTTGTAGTGGTGGTGGGTTGTGGTTGTTGAGTTGTTGTGTGGTTGTTTTTTTTTTTTTTTTTTTTTTTTGGTGTAAAATTGTGATCTGGGTAGAGCCCGGAGAGGAAGAAAACAAGGTTTATGTGCAAATCGGACGGCATCAGAAAGTTGTGTGTTTGTTATGAATTTGTGTTTTTTTTTTTTTTAATGGAAAACTCCATGACAACACCATCCCACGTGGGACTAGAGACACACATACCTATGGTTGTAGCAATAACCAGCTGGAATCATGAAGGCGAATAGAAAATATGTGTGGTGGAAAGAAGAGTGGGTATGTTGAGTATAAAATAAAAGAAAAGTGGGTGGTGGGAAACATGAGAGGTGTGGGTGTTGGAAAATAATCAGATGTGAGTGGAAAGAGAAAAGTAATGAATTGAGAGGTGTGTATGAGTATTATATGAGAAAGGAAAAAAAAAGTTAACACAAGTGGCTGTTTTAAAATAATCAGATGTCAGTGGAGGCTTGGTGGTGTAAAAGGATGAAAAGAAGAAACAAAGAAATAAAAGTAGAAAAGTAAAATGGGTTTAAAAAATGAGAGAGAGAGAGAGAGATCTGCCGTGTGTGTGTTTGTCCTTCTACTTCCTCTCTTCCAATGTGAGTGGACACCACAGGAGGTGTGGCCGGAGATTGACCTCCGCCGGCGACGATAGGAGAAGGCGAGAACTGCGTTGCGGCTATCGTCAAGAGATGGATGAAGGGAACGAGTGCGGGGATGGAGCACGGTGTTGCAGTGCTCTGGAGTGCATGCTATCTGTGCCGTGATCGGACGGCGTAGGAGGCCGTGATGAGGAACAACGGGTTTGACCAAGGTACTGCTGGTGATGCAAAGCGGTTGTATAGCCAGAGCTAGGCAGATGTGTGTTGATTTGGTGAAGGCGGCCATCGTCATCGAAGCAGTTAGAGCCGCCGACAGAGATGTCCATAGCATGGTGGCTAAGATGAGTTTGGTGCTTGGTAGCAGTGTTGTTCTTACCCATATGTGAGAGTGATTGACAAAGTGTGTGTTGATACAGAGATGTTAGATCTTTGAAGATAGTAACTGTTCCGGAGGTGACCAAGATGGATGATAGTCATGATGCTCTGATCTTGAAGGTGAATGTTGAATTGGGTTTTGTGGCAGCAGAGCTCTGCTGTGGAATTTGTGGCAGCGGAGTAAAGGTATGTGTAGAGGTCCGGCGGGCGGCCAAGGCGAGGCTGCCGCCCGCCGGTGAAGCAGAATGGCTAGGTTGTTAACCTAGCTCTGATACCATGTTACATTCAATGTATAAAGAGAGAAATACAGGGAAAATAATAGATCTATCGATTGTTGTATTGATTGATTGTATTGATAGATTGAAGAAAGAGGTACACTCTCCGTTATATAGAAGAGAACATTACAAACATCATCATGCCAAAAGTGGCTAAGTGGCGCCGAAAGTAATCCACTAACCGAAAGCAAATGCTACACTAATCTAATTCTACATATTATATTACTAATGCTACACTACATTATATAATATACATTAACATATAAATTTATGAAAAATTACAAATTTAATGCTACATGATTTATTAATTTTATAAAACTAAAAAATTAGTTAGTTTTTCTCATCCCACTCGAAGAAGAAAAAAAAATTAGCCAATAGGAGGTGCCTCCTGCTAGTAAACACCAACCCCCCATCCAAAAAAAAAATGATCATTTTTAGCCTCAAAAGTTGTATAAAAATACAAAATGCAAATAGTATTTTAAATAGATAACTATAATTAAAAAAAAAAACTAATAAAATAAACGTGAACAAAAATGGTAACCAAACAATCAACACAAAGTGTATATATATACTTGTGGACTACAATCACCAATAAAAAAGTATTATACCTTCTAATAGCATTACCAAGAGGAATGAAAATTTAATGTTTACCCACTTATTAATATCCAGAACTACTGATATGAGTAATTTAATGTGGTTACATAAATTTGTAAAAAGTACTCATGGCAATGAGAATGTCATGTCATTCTAGATGTTCATAGCTATTGAAGCAGCGTAGAAACAATTGTGTCTAATATATTAACATAATATCTGTGTTCTTCACGAGATAAAATAATACATTATGCATAAATAAATAAACAAAATATTGTATTCACACCTCGTTTGTTTTTTTAACTAGTGTTTCTCTCATAAAAAAATTATTTATAAGTTTGAGAGTTTTATAAAATTATGAATAAAATATGAGTTTAATGTTACATGATTTTTTGAATTTATAAAACACATAATGTAAGTAATTTCTCACCCACTTAAAATAAATTTAGTTATTACATAATTAGCCAAAGGTGTATTTATTTTTCTAAATTTTAAAATTTAAAAAAAATATTTGTTATTAATATATATGTTAACTTTTTTGAAAAGTATCTTAATTAATTTTGTTCATACCTTCAATCAAATTTTAATCTAACATATAATAGATTTAGAGGAGTTAAGTTAAAAGAGGCTTGTAACCGCATCATCAAGCTAGTATGCTGCTATACATTTATTCAATTCAAATAACCTTAAATATTATTGAATTTTTGGTATAGGTATTTTGCATTGAAATGATAATTCAAAACATGAGTAAAAAACTGTATCTAAATTGAAATAATGTTAAAAAACTTTAGCACGTAATAGTTGAAAGAATAATGAAAATCTAATTTGTATTTCAAAAAAATTATGATGGACTATAACAGATTACGTACATTGGTTAGTGTTTGGAAATAAATATGTTCTTGTTTTTCCTCTTTTCACTAACCTATGTCATGTATCATGCCATTGCCATATGTTACGACTAGCGTGGGTAACTGCCGATGAAGGATGAAGGATGAAGGATGAGGAATTAACCTATCTTTGTTGTGTAGCATCATCTAATAGTGACCTCTAATATCTCAACTTTTTAGGGTCTAACGCCAAAAAAGTCACTCTCTGTAATTAGGTCTTTTTAAGAAGAAAAGAAATTTAGAAGTAAACGAATTTAAAAAAAATAAAAAATAAAAACAAAATCATATATATTTGTTGGACCTGAACCTTGTAGAACTCGTCACCACAGAGTCCGCATCAATAATCCAAACCGTTTATTGTGTAGAACTCGTCAGGTATTTTATCCTTATAAAAAATCATTTGATCGGATATCGATAATCACTTGATTAGATCACATTTGTATCAACAGTAAGTATGATTTTTTAAATAAACAATACGTTGATCGGATATCGATAGCCATTTGATCAAATCACATTTGTGTCAATGGTAAGAATGATTTTTAAAATAAATTATTTATACAAATGTGATATAACACCCCAAAATAAATAATAACAATAACCCGACTCATAACATTACTTACCAATGATCAATAACATTACATCTTCTATTCCATTCATAACTTTAATTAATACAAAAGATGACATATGCGTTATACATTTGCAAATCCTAGATCCTAAATCTATAGCATATGACATGGATACATAATTTAAAATAAAAATAAAACCAAATAATTATATACTCTAATGGTTACATCTTTCCAAGTCGATACTTGGGTATAACAAAATAAGTTTAACTCAATATAAGTAAAGACCAAGGCTTATACAAAATTAATTACAACAAATAAACAAAATGAAGTTCTTGGCTCCAAGTCCTCCCAAACTACGTTCTTGGTGGAGACATATCATCAGCACTTAAAAGTTGTTTTCCACATAGGGTGAGCCAAAGTCCAGAAGAGATACTTTAACACAATATATGAATCCTAACAAAATTATAAGGTGAATGCATATGCATGCCATTTGTCAAACATTCCTCATTTCTATCTCAAAACAATGCAATGCCAAATTGTAAATCAATTCATGAAAATAATCATTTTATAACAGAAAACAAGACAGTCGATACAAAATACTGAGAATCTTTACGTATCTGTCTGCCAATAGGCTATACAAGCACTACCAAAGCCATTTTACTAGTACTAATCGGAAAGATTGACACCTAACCGCCCGAGTTTCTAGACTTTCACCAAGGATACACATGCCAACATCATAACCACAACCACACCCCTAACTAGATTCACCAAGGTATTCACCATTTTTTTTTCTCAAAATCAATGCATTTTCAAAGTTCAATATGAAACGATGCTCAATACAAGATGTATGAGAAATTAGTTTCAATTTAACCTAGTCCTCATGCAATGTCTACAATAATCAAGATTATTCTCCACCGATACCCCAAAATAGATATTTTTACTCAACATATAATTTCTCCAACAATAGATAAAATCTTGTAAATTCCAAAATGGGAGCGATAACAAATATTCAACTCCACTCTCATCATTAACAGATACATTTTCCATATCTTTACAAATCCAAACATCTTTTCCTTTACTTCCACAAACCAATAAGAATGATTTTTCCAACAAAATCTCCTTTGTTCTTTAAAATCTTATTTAAAGAGTAAGTTTTCAAAATTTCAACACAACCTAATAATATACACCCTTTCACAACATTCTCAAGCATTTATTTGAAAAACTCCTCTTTCAATTTCCAAAACCAAACCCTAGGTTCAACCAAAAAAAACCCCAAATCACTAACTCCTTTTCAAATGCAAATAACTAAGCTACGAACCATATTAAAGGTTGAAGAAATCCCTTCCTCAAAATAGAAAACAAGAGGAAGCAAAGGTAGAAGCTTGGGGGAGTAGAAAACAACAACTCCTCTAATTGAAACGAAGCCCTCGACGTGCTCTACCTTTTTCTCAAAAGGGCTAGGGTGAGAAGACCAATGAATTGAGAGTACTTAGAGCTAGAAGGTAAGAACTAGAGAGAGTGTGTGGATTTTAGGGTTTTGAAATGTTTAGAGAGAGAGAGATGAAAAAGTGATTCAATATGGCCTTTTCTCGAATTGATATACGCACAGACCGCTCGAGCGACCAAAACACCGCTCGAGTGTCAGACACAATAAGTGACACCGCTCGAGCAACCAAAACCACCGCTTAAGTGCACAATGACCCCGTCTCAGAAGCAAAAGACCACTTCAATGTAAGAAGTACCGCTCATGCGAAGATACCACACTTCTAGTAGTTTTGCAGACTGTAAAAGGCCGCTCGAGAGCAAGAAAGATCGCTCTAGAGAACAAGCAAAAATTTGGGTAACAACTCTTTGAAAAACTAACCTCTCAGCTGTTTCAAACGCAATCACAACTTCCAAATACCCAAAATCAACTAGTAACAATATGAAAAGAGATGAAAAATAGTTAAGGACATGGATTCTCATATTCAAAAGCTAGAAATAGATCGGGTCTAAACTGAAACTGTTATAATCTCCCTCCTTAAGGAATTTCGTCCCCGAAATTTATAACCAACTAACATTCATTGAAAGTAAATCAAATCATATATCATCTGGACTTGTAACAAGAATAAACAGGGTTTTTCAACATTAACTATTACAGCTCAATTCTCCAAAACATATACGATGTTTATATATTATAATATAAATAAAATTTTCAACACAAGTCTCAAGTATCAACAAATAGGTCTAGATACTTTTCATGGACTTTTGACTCATGCTCCCAAGTCGCCTTCTCAACCCCGTGGTATTGCCACAACACCTTAACCAATAGAATAGTCTTGCCTCACAAGACCTGGTCCCGAGAGTCTAAAACCCGTACTGGTCTCTTCTCATATGAGACATCCACATCTACCTCTAACACGATCCAATCCAACACGTGTGAAGGATCAAGCTCGTACTTCCCGGAGCATACAGATATGAAACACGTCATGAACCCTAGAAAATTTGGGTAGCAGGGCCAAATGATAAGCTACCTCCCAGATCCGTTCTAGAATCTCAAAAGGCCCAATAAATCTAGAGGATAACTTTCCACTCTTTCCAAATCTCATTAAATCCCATCTCGGTGATATTTTCAGGAATACATGATCTCCTACCTCAAAAGATAAAGGTCTCCTTCTATGGTCGGCATAGCTCTTCTAGTAACTCTGAGCTGAAACCAACCTTTTACGAATAATTGCGACCTTCTCCATCATTTACTGAACTAATTCAAGACCTAACATAGGTGCGTCATTTACATCGGCCCAACACACTCGAGATCTACACGGTCGGCCATACAAGGCCTCAAACGGCACCATACCAATACTCGCCTAAAAGTTGTTATTATAGGCAAACTCCACTAAGGTAAATGCCTCTCTCATGACCCCTTAAAATCCAAAACATAACCCTGAAGCATGTCCTCTAAGGTCTGAATGGTTCACTCAGACTTCCCGTTAGTCTAAGGATGATAGGCAGTGCTAAACGTCAATCTAGTGCCCAAGGCATTCTGTAGGCTCTGTCACAACCGACCCATGAAACGAGGATCTTTATCTGAAACGATAGTCACAGGGATCTCATGAAGTTAAACTATGTCCCTAACATAAAGGTTAGTAAGATAATCTACCGAGTCACTCGTGCGCATAGGTACAAAGTGTACTGATTTAGTTAATCGGTCGACTATCACCCACGCAGCATCATTACCCCGTTGAGTCCTCGGAAGACCCATAACAAAATCTATCGTGGCATGCTCCCATTTCCACTGGGCTATAGGTAAGGGTTACAATAAACTTGCTGATCGTTGGTGCTCGGCCTTCACTTGTTGACAAGTAAGGCACCTCGAAACAAACAAGGCTACATTTCTCTTCATCCCCCTCCACCAAAACTGGCAGCTAAGGTCGTGGTACGTCTTTGTGCCTCCTAGGTGTACCGCAAGGCGTGAATGGTGGAATTCTCGGAGTATCTCCTCTCTACAAGATTCTGGCACAAAAAGACGATCCAAATATCTCACACTCAAGTCAGAATACACGTCCAAGCCCTTTTCTACCTTCCCACTGGATATCTTCCCTCGGATGGCCTCTACTTCGTGATCGCCCCTTTGTGCTTCTATAACTCAACTTACTATTATAGGTTATGCAACTATAGTGTACAAAGCCGACTCAACGGACTCGCCAAGATACAAGTCAAACTAATAGCACCCAACATGGATGTCAATTTTTTTTCTTTTTTTTATGATTGGATGACATTTAATTTTTGTGCATTTTTAGCTATCCCAACTTTGATTTTTAGCCACGAAAATGTGTTGTAGAGAAAGTTATTTATCTTTTAGCGACCAAATATCATTGTCATTAAAAATGTCATTATTTTGTTTTTCACGACCAAATTGGGATATTTTATGACAGTATTAGCGACCAAATGTTTAGTCTTGTAAAATCAAATATTTTGTGACAATATAAAATTGGTCGCTAATTGTCATTTTCAGCAACATGTTCAAAAATTTGTCACTAAAGACTTTTCTAGACACACTTTTAGTGACTTTTTTAGTGACAAAATTAATTTTGTCACAAAAACTATTTAGAAACCACAATAATGATTTTAGGGACCAAAATAATTGGTCACCAAAAGTCTTATATGTTGTAGTGATTGCGGTTTATTCAAAATTTAAAGGCCTATAGAAAGAAACATAATTGATAATGAAACAGATTGGGTGAGATTATTGGATTAATATTGTGACCTTTTTTGGTGTGAAATTGTGTGTTTAATTACTTTTTAGCAATTTGCATGGGTAAACTTAGATTTTGAAATTTGTGGACTTTAGAATAGTTGTTTTTGAAATTTTTAAGAATTTGTACATTATAATGCAATCTGTTTTTGAAATATTTAGTGTTTTATTGCTATAATTTTAGTACTAAATGTTAACTATAGTTTGCATAGGAACCGTTCCTATTACGCTCAAAATTTAAATATAAATATAGAGTGCATATTAAATTATTGCAATGTGCCCATGGCAACCACTATAGGGTAAGTTTTAATTCCAATCTGCTTATCAAATTCTGTACTTGAAAATTAAGTACAAGTCTATAGTAAAATTTTACTTTTATTTTATCTTGTTTTGAAGTTTCCTACATGGGGTAGAAGGAAATAAATTTTGGGATAAACCAAAACAAATTAAGAAAGGATTAACTAAAAAGTAATAAACTTTTATAACACTACAAGAATTTACACATTTGCCGACCACTTTTGCCGATCAAAAAAATTTTGGTCGCAAAAAAATGACATTTGCCGACCAAAATAAAATTTCGTAGCTAAAAATTGATACTATTACCGACTAAAATTTTTTGGTTGCAAATAAGTAATTTTTTTAGACCAAATTACAATTTTTGTCGCCAAAAAATATGGACGGGAGAATGAAATCTGGGCGGGAACTGTATGATCTTTTAGCGACTAATCTAATTTGGTCGCTGATACCAAAACGACGTCATTTTGGTATCTAAATTCACGTTCAGACATTAGCCGACCAACAGGTTGGTAGGGGATAACTTTACTAATTCAAACACATATAAAAATAAATACGCGCCTCTTTCACACCTCAGTCGAATTCGATCAAAGCTCAGTCGCGCCAATCACCTCACCTTACCATCAACCTTGCCGTCCGCCGTCGTCGCCTCTCCACCATCTGTGCCGCTGTCCGTCTTCACCATTTCTGTTTCGTCTTCTCCATTTCTGATTCATCTAGGTATTTTTTTTCAACTTATAATAGTTTCTCTCTGTTTGTATCTCTGTGTCTCACTTTTTCTCTTTGATTTCTCATACTCGTCTTGTTCTACAATGTCTCACCCACCAGGGCCCTCACCATCGCAATTTTTTGGAGCATCTTCAACTCTCCCTAAAAACCATTTCAGGTATAAATCCTCTGTATCACTCTCACTCACTTAGTCTCTGCCTGTGTCTCCCTCTCACTGTCAATGTTTGTGTTGATGTTTGCTACTGGGATATGTCGATAATAAGATTTCGTTCTGTTGTTTGTGAAGTCCCCCAATCTGTGATGTTCTTGTAGTGTTTTATTTCTCCTCTTTCTTTAAGTATCCCTTTTTATCACTACAAGAAAAAGCACTATTGGTGACTAAAAAATCACATTTCGTCGCTGAAAGTATTGCATTTGGCGACTAAAAATGCATTAGTAGCCAAAAGTAAAGATTTTTGGCGACTAAAAAAATTTAGTAGCCAAAAGTATAGGTTTTGGCAACTAAAAATCTGTTTGGTCACCGATATATTGCTTTTAGCGACTAAAAAAATTTTAGTAGCCAAAAGTAAGGCCTTTTGGCGACTAAAAAAAATTTAATAGCCAAAAGTGAGGCATTCGGCGACTAAAAATCTGTTTGGTCGCCAAAAGCGAGGCTTTTACCGACTAAAAAAATTTTAGTAGCCAAAAATAAGGCCCTTTGGCGACCAAAAAAAAATTAGTAGCCAAAAGTGAAGCATTCGGCGACTAAAAACATGTTTAGTAGCCGAAAGTGAGGCTTTTTGGCGACTAAAAAGAAGTTTAGTCGCCAAAAGTGGTAATTTTAGCGCGGGAATTTTTTTTTTAACGACTAAAAAATAATTAGTAGCCAAAAGTATAGAATTGGCGACTAAAATTATGTTTAGTCGCCAAAAGTGGTGTCCTTTTTTTTTCTACTAAATAATTTATTTTTACATAAATTATGTTCAATAAAAAATAATTATGTTTATATATATACTTTTATATTAATACGGGTCTAAGTACTACATAAATAATATATGTTGCATATATAATCATATGATGTTATGGAGGCGTAGTGGAAAGAGTGCCTTGTATAAGGTTTATGGTGTGGGAGGTTGATGGTTCGAATCTCCACAAGAGCAAGGTGTAATTTTTTTTTTTTTGGAATGAGCTTTTGGCTACTAAATCTGTTTGGTCGCCGATTCCTTGAGTATTGGCGACTAAAACATTAGTCGGTAAATGTATAATTTTAAAAAATATAATTGACTATTGCCGACTAAAAATTTAGTCGCCAAATATATAATTTAAAAAATATAATTGACTATTGGCAACCAAAGTTTTAGTCGCTAAAGACTTGTTTTTTGGCGACTAAAAGTTTTTTGGTCGCCAATACCTTTCCCGACCGTTTTCCAGCGACCAAGCCGACGACTAAAAAATTTAGTCGGGGAAACTTAAAAATCGACTTTTGGTGACTAAAAATTGACTTTTGGCGACTAAAAATTTAGTCGCCAAATGTGTTTTTTCTTGTAGTGTATATTGGAAATATACTTAATGAGAATAAAAAAAAATTGGGTGCTTTTGTAAGTTATTTGTAATTTGATTTCCAAACTAGTTAGTTGGTTAATAGGATTTATTCCATTTTTTAAGTACCCTTAAATGAGCCACAAGCTCTACAAGGACTTACCCTATATACCATCCTTTAGAAGTTGGAGTTGAATTTTTAAGAAGAGACTTAAAAATAAAAAAATAAATGAAAAAAGAGAGTGAATCTATGTACACAGAAAAATTATGGGCTATATACAGGGTAGCACATCTTCCATTAATCACAAATAGCCATTTATGTTGCCTCTCAAATACCATAATAAATATGAAAGATGTTTATCAATCCCTAAACCAATTAAAATATAATAAAAAAAAATTTAAAAAAAAAGTTAACACCGTGACAATATCCTCTTAGGTATGCAATTATTGTTCATCTCTATGCTATTTACGTAAGGTAAACAAAAGATATATCAAATTATTTTCTATTAGAATTGAACCTGAAAACTTCACATTACCAAGTAGTACCATACAACCACTAGACTAAAAGCCCTAATTATGTTATAGACCTTGCCTAAGTGGGATTTATGTGAGGTTAAGAAAAAAAAAATAAAGTAGTAGAATTTTAATCCGAGTTTATATGCTAGGGGAGCATCTCTCCTAATTTTTTTTTTTTTTTTGATCAGTAAAGAAAATTTTTATTGATGAAGAAATCATACATTACATATGAGTTTACATCAATAAGGATGAAAAGGGAAACAAAAAGGGGGGGAGGGGGGGGGATCAAAGCATGATGTTGGTGAGAAACCAACTCTAGCTTAAGCCAACGCTTGGGGCCACCCAAAGACTAGTTTTACAATTGCTTATAACCCACAAGAGCACTCTAACTTTAAATCCTCCACACTTACCACACTATTGCCAACAGAAGAGTTTTACACAATCTTGTCCTATTCTCTTGTCTCAAATTCTATATCGTACCACACAATAAATATTTTTAACATGATTGTGTAGTGGAGAGTTGATCTAGTTTATGGGTATCGTACTCCAACTTCTCACTTCCTCATACACACCCACATTATGGGTATTTAGTTTTAATTTTAATTTTTTAAAATTTTGATTTTTATTTTGGTGGTAGGGCTTGGTTGTTCTTCATTGGGGGTTGGGGCATTCGCTGAAAATGGACCGTTTAGGCCTAGTGGGAAGGCACTGGCCAGGAATGAATATAGCTGGAACAGAGGTACTATACTATACTTTATATCTACCCTTACAAGTTATATAGATGATTTGGCTTCTAAGAATTGATTTCATGTGATTGTGTGCTTATTAATCCACAAAAACAAATATGTTGTATTTGGAGACACCAATTGGAGTTGGGTTCTCTTACTCATCTGATTCTTCCTTCTATGTGGCTATAAATGACAAGATCACAGGCATGTCTCTCCAATTTTATCCACATTTTCCCAACTTTCTTCAATTTTCTTGAAATTGTTTTCTAAAAACATTTATCTTCTTTCTATGCTCAAAATACAGTCAACTTGTTCTTCTTTTACACTTTTCATTGTTTAGTAGTAAGAATCCTATAATGGTTTAGAGCTGTGCGGGGTTTTTACTTGTGGGAGTGCCGAGAGTAGGACTATGATTTAAGTACTTGGATTATTATTTTGTTAGTGGATTATACTAGTGGACTTGGTGGACAATTTCATATGATAAGAATTATTTATTTTTATGAATTTTGGCATTATGATAATTAAAGATTTAATTTGAGTATTTTACATTGTTGGTTTATGTGGTTGGACTCTTAGTCTTGTATGCTCACTTAAATGAGTGTGCGGCGTTGTCATGGAGCTTGAGGCGTGACAGTTAGGAAATGGACTGTTGGTTTATCAGGTGGTATGGACCTAGTGGTCTTTTGGCAATAGCCAAAAAAGCTGCGTTTTGCAGCCAAAAATGCACCCAGATAAGCTACAAAAAAAAGCTGGAACACATTTGGGAAGTTTGCAAAACGTGAAATATGAATTTACATAATTACCCTTCCTATTCCAACAAGTAGATAAATGAGTCACATGGATCAAAAAGTAAATTTCTTAAGTTGGGTGGGGTATTTTGGTCATTTTAAAGTGATTTGACATTTTAAAAAAATATTAAACCAAAAAGCAAAAAACCAGTTTTTTACCAACTTCCCAAATCACCTTCCAAAAAAGTCAAAAAGATTGGTAAAAAGTCAAAAGCCAGCTTTTTACCAACTTCCCAAAACACCCCCTAATAGCCATAATCAGAGCCTCAGGAAGAATTAGTCATGCACGGGGTCTCAATGTTCCTAGTTCGGGTATTGTTGGTGAGCAATTCATTGAGAAGATTCGTAGGGTAAGAGGTATGATTTAGATATTGGATCTACATTTTTTTTGATTAATCTGTTTGAGGGAAATCTCGTTTCTTGCTATTTTAATATTTTAAAAAGACATCCTTCAGAAACAACCAAAAGAAAAAAGGGGAAAAAAGGGCATGTAAAATTGATGGCATAGTTAATAGTTCATGTTGACCCTTCTGTTTCCCTTTTTTTATTTTTTATTTTGCTTTTACTTTCCTTTACAAATTGTAAAGTTTACTCATGATGCAAACTGTAAGATCATCTATAAATAGTAAAATTAAAGCAGCGAGAATGTTTGGAAATTGGCTGGTTTCAAGATGGACACACTTGGAACTTTTCTTAATCACATTTTGGTATTGGTTGTCACTGTTTATGCTTATTTTTAAGTTAGTATGGATATAATTAGCTTTCAATATGAAAAATCAAGTATTATAGGTTAAGAGTATTTTGATAATTTCAAAATTTTCTTGACATGGAAGGTAAGGGCATCCATGGGTCATACATAGGTGAAGTTGTGTATTAGGTCATTATATATTCTTTCTATCTGTTTTAGATGAGTTTTAAAAGTCAAAATTCTAGTCAAATCAAAAATATGTTTCAATTTATTGATGGATGATTTAGAAATGCTTCAGAAACCACAACAATAAAATGTAATGACAAATTAGTGTTGGTAATAAGGAAGACATGGTGGACTAAGGAAGGTGTGAAAAAATGTACGGTAGCATGGTGTTTTGCAGAGCAAGTATAGAGTGGATGCCATAATGTCATTGGCGCATCAAATGCAGCAAACTGTTTTGAAGACCTTGAGACGTACTAAATGGGACAGGGGGTTGGTTTGCTCTGATGAATAAGGAGAAAGAAATACAAAGTGAGTTGTTTCAAATCTTAAACATGAATAAACTTGAATTTAAAAGATAAATTGTAGTTACAAAAATGGCTGCTCTGATGCTGAATCCTAGTCATATTAGATCTCAAAGAATGATACTCTAATTATCCATGGCCCCAAGGGAGCTATGGGAAAAAAATAACCCTCTTTTAACTAAGTACATTTAAATGAATAAGTCGTAAGGACATGTTACACTGCAGGTGAAGTGGGCCAACATATGATGTACCGGGCTCATTAATCAAGCCTGCTACACTTGCAGGCTCTAAAAACTGCACTTATTTTAGTCTGGAAGATAAGATTGGTTCTTAGCCTATAGTGCAGCTATCTGCACAGCTCAATAAGAATCGCCAAACTGCTATATGAAGCCCATCAAAAGCTGATTTGTGAGACACCAAAACTCATGTAGTGGCGACTGTCTGCACACCCTCAACCTCAAGAGTGCTGCCTTGAGCCTTCATTGATCTCCAAACTCACCTCACTATCCTCTCATTCCTGGCCTTCTTCAGTATCCTGAACTTGGTAGATTTCAAATATAAGAGCTTGAATAATTTTGGTATTGTTAGAAAAGGGAAAAAACTATATGTTTTTTAGTAAACAGATATAACATCCATTTTTACTTCGTAGACTATGCTTTAGTAATTTGTAGATTTTCATTTTTCAATTTTTTTATGACTTTAAATGTGTAGTATGATAGGGGTAATTCATGTATTTGTTGTTGGTTCTCAGGGTTGGAAGCTTCCAGATATGATGTTTGCAACCAAGCGTAGTTTATCTGATGCATGCAACACTATAGCCAAACAACTTGAGAATGTTTACTCATCAATTGCGGCAAGTTTTTCTTCTTACTTCTTTTACTACATATGTTTGATATTCATGTTGTTTGTGTTGATATTGGTGCACCGCATTGTGATGTGAAGTTTGAGCTCAGTTCATTCTAAGATCTTTAAGTCCTCCACAAAAGGATAGTTTTTCGTTCAAACATGGAAATCACCTTTGACCCTCTACTTAAGGTAGAGGTTTTATTGATGTTATAATTACAGATGCATTACTAGATTGAGATATGCTAAACAAAGACATGAAATAAGTTAGTTTGCTCTTAATCAAGGTAAGATTGTTTGTAAATGCTTCCTTTTTTACCCTGCCAATCTCTTTTGAAACCTCCTTGGCAGTACACCCTACTCATACCATGTCACATGCGGCCTTTGTGTAGAGGAGAGATGTGATCCTACTTGACAGACCAAAGAAAGAGCATCCGTATGCAGTACCTCACCCACCAAGGCCTAGTTAACCTTCAAACCTAAAATAGCCTCAAAACACAAAAGGACACAACAATATGAGACAATGCTTGTTTTGACAATAATACTACTTTCATTGACAGAGACCGTCAATTGATAATTTTATTCGAAACAATGCAACTTTTTTCCCATGAACATTGTCTTGATTATAATGAGATGACATTACTGAACTAGATAAGTATATGCCATAAAAGATCAAATTCTGACAGCACATCCTAATGCCAGCGATATTCCTAAGAAGGGTTTTAGTACATACATTTACATTATTGTAATTGGAAGTCTATCTCAATCAATAGTACAAGGTACAAGGATGTACCTTGTATAATTGACTCTATGAGTCTATGTAAATCCCTATCCTTGGATAAGTCCAAGGCAATCATATCCTTCTTTACTGGTATATTAGTTGGTCTATGTTGCTTAAACCATCTTAGATGACTTCCAGATAGGGCTGCAAATAAACCGAGCTGTTCATGAACAAGCTCGGCTCGGCTCGGCTCGGCTCGGCTCGTTTAGTAAATGAGCCGAGCTCGAGCTCGAATATTAGGCTTGTTTAGTAAACGAGCCGAGCTCGAGCTCGCATAAGCTCGGCTCGTTAAGCTCGGCTCGTTTATCTTTATTTAAATTATATAATAAATATATTATTCATATATTAAATAATATATAAACATATATAAATACATTATTTACATTATTTATATATTAAAAATATATAAATAATAATATAAATACATTTTTTATATATTAAATAATATAAATAATATTTTTTATTTAAATATTTATATTTAAATAATATAAATAATATTAAAAAAAATTATCGAGCCGAGCCGAGCCGAGCTCAAGTTTCATTAAAATTAACGAGTCGAGCCGAGTTCTTTATCGAGCCGAGCTCGAGCTCAATAAACGAACTCGATAAGTAAACGAGCCGAGCTCGAGCTCGAGCTCAGCAAAGCTTGGCTTGACTCGATTCGTTTGCAGCCCTACTTCCAGATACAATTTGATGACATTTATGAAAATCCAATTATCTTGCTTTATTTTGGAAATATTATTGAAAAACATATGAATAAAGATTTTTTTGTTTTCCAGGCCACCAAGCGGCATTTATCTTCAAAAATTGACCGTCTGGATCGTACTTTAGATGAGAGTGCAGAGCTTACTGCTGCTACTAGAGAGGAGGTGGGACCAAATTAAAGGTTGGCTAGTTATTGAATATTCTGCTGGTTGCAGTTTTGAGTTAATTCATTAACATTACTAAACCATACAGGTTTCTGAACTGCGAGGAGAAATCCAAGTGATTTGTGTAGATGTGCAACATGTTCACCATGCAGTCCGAACTCTGGTGATTAATCTTTGCTTACCTATATTCATAAGATAATTTTTGGTTGTGACTTGGAACACTGATTTAACTTTTTCCATGTCCAGGAGACTAAAATTAGTAGAATATAAGGGAAACAGGTCTTGTGTTAATGACATAACTTGAGTGTGATTAGAAAATTTGATTTTGCTGTCTAATTGTAATGGTGCTAACGGTGTCAAACGGTCAGTTAACAGTTGCAGTGTCGTTCTTAAAAAAAAAAAAAAAAAAAAAGTTGTCGTGCCTTTCATAATCTGTGTGAACTTCCATGGACTAATTTCACTTCTTGGGTGCTTGAAATCCAAACCAAAGTTGAAAAGTTGAAACTTGAAAGCAAATCAAGTTATACTTATACATGGTAGTAAATAATGTAATTAACTCAATATGTTCCACCCAATATTTAAAAGGTTATCTTTTTTACAGGCCTTCAATACATTGTAGACTGTTATTTGAATAAACTCTTGGCTCAAATGAACTTGCTAGTGGCCTAGTGCCATATTCCTTTTGCAGCCAACTTTCAGAATCAGTTTCCATTTATCCCTTCGGTTGAAGTGGATTTTTCGAAAAAGGAATAGATAAAGTAGGTTACCCATTAGGAGGAGGTTCACATTCATGCTGCTTTTGAGAGAGGCAGAGCCTAATGTGCTCTGATTGTTTGAACTGACGTTCAAAAACTCAATAATGTTATTCTTAGTATCTTTTAGTGCATTAGATATCACATTCTTGTGCTGAAGAATGTGAAAGAATGATTATTCAGTTCTGCATTTTTTAATAATATTTTGCAAATATCTTGCGTACACAATATTGACATTAAAAGTGAAAGATACAACATGCCGAAAGAAACATCAAAGCAATAAGATCTGTAAACAAAAGATTTTTTCATAAATGATATTTGAAAAAAACAAGAAGGTGAAGTTTACTCAGCTAATTGGAATTTCAAACATAGTTCTTTCTTATGTTTAGTATAATTAATGTATGTTTGTATCTCCATTCCTGGATTAATATTCTGTTCCTCATATAGCAGAGAGGTAAAATAGAAAGGAAAGAAAAAGAAATTGACTGATTGTCCTTGATTTTTATCTTATGCAGAATGTGGAGGGAAATTAGACTCCTTGCTGCCTCAAAGCCTGTCATTGCATCGATGGCTGATGTGGTGGCTAGCGGAGGATACTCTATGGCAATGGCTGCAGGGGTTATAGTTGTAAAGGATCTTACATTAACAGGATCAATTGGTGTTGTGACAGGTGAACCTAGTAATTCACATTCTTATGGTTTCTTTGATATTGTTAGACTCTTTAGCATGCCACTATTTACAATTTTTCTTTTCATTTCTCTTAATTTTAAAATTCAACTAATCAATGAATGGACGATGTCTCAAGGAAAAACATTTATTCCAAAAGGTTTTATACATTAGAACCAGAACTCAATCGTTAATCAATAACAATTAATAGGATGGATGCCTTTAGTTGATATTTAGCAATTCCTGAAAGGGTGACATTTTTTTGTTGACATCTGTTTGGAGAACATAAAATGTTTCCAAACAAACTGATACTTGATCAAACCTTATCCTGTTCTTTAATTGCCCTTGTTTGCCTAAAAGTGCCAGGATATTTAACTAGGGACAATTACTTGACAGTTGGGTCAGTGGAAAAAAATTAGAAATTAATAAAGCTCTAGCTTTGAGAAGCTCTGCTTTGATTTGCCTTGTGATTGCAACATCTGCTTTGAGAAGCTTTAGCTTCGGTTTGTTTAGAGCTTTGCCAAACTTGTATTATGTCAAATACATGAACCTCAAGCCTAGACTCCAAGCTTCTTTGTTCAATATGTGAGCATGAATTATGCAGTTTGCTTTGCTGGTTGCATTCCTTATCTTGGTTGACAAACACATTTTTTCCCCCTGAAATTTGAATTCTTATACTGTGAGCATCATTTACGTATTAATTGACACTGTGGCTGCAGGTCGATCCTATTTCATCTAGGGTTCAGTGTGATAAGATAAAGAGCTCATTGTGTGCTCTTTGGACTTGCTGAAGGTCTTGGTAGTGGGATAGAGAGGGAAATGTGCGGAGGCTTTTGCTAGGAATGGCGGGAAAAGGTATGCCTCTATTAGATCCATTTAGTGCTCAAAAACTTTTAGTAGAGATTAATCACTAATCATGTTTGGCCTCATTGGTCTTCATCTGTAGGTCTTTTGATGAGCTTGAAGAAGATGTGTTGCAGGGCCAGAAATTACAGGTAAATACAAAAATAGTTATAGTGAAGAGCAGCACTGCTATTAGTTAAAGAATAAATAAATAATAGCAGACTGCTAGGGTTAATGTCTTGTGCTTGAATTCTTATCAAAGTAAATGTGTACAAAGAGGGTTTATGAGATCATTGAAACACTTCTAGCTGAAAACGAAATTGTTTTGAAAAATGTGTACATTCAGAATCTTGAAAAACAAGCTTGAACTACCTGCTTGTTTTAATTGAGGTTCCACTCGGTGATCTACAACAAACATTTTATCATATTGTTTAAGTTAACGAAAATGAATTACTAACCCAAACAAAATTAAAAAATTATTAATGAAAAGACACTGTTTAGTGTTGGCCCCAAGTCTTCAGAATTAGGAGGGGAACCTGATCTCTGGTTTCTATTAAGTATTAATTAGCTAGATGTAACTGCCTCTAAACAATGTGATAAAAAATGCAAACACCGGCCGTTTGAATTCCGCTTCAATTTTCCCCTTCAGTATGGTTAGACACTCGCGTATGCCAATATGTATAGTTTATATTTGCTAGTTGAGAAGTCCATTGCATATTATTGTGAACTGTTGTTTTATTTAATTATTTTTGACTTGTTCTTCTTTGAATTACATTTAAGTCCGTTCAAAAAACTAAACAATGAAATACAAAAGTGGTAATGTTATAGACATAAGAATGCTGTTGTTTTATTTACAATTTGATAATGATAGTCATTTAATTTGCTAATGTGACCTTAACTTTTCATGGACATTTTTCATTATTTGTCCAATTTTACCTGACATTATTTCTCTTTTTATTTGGTACAGATGGATGAACTCGTGCACAAAGCCAAATTGTACAAGACAAATTGGCACTTTTTGTATTTTTGGAAGGATTATATATTTTGGTATAGATGTATATGGAAAATATTAGGGTAGACTAGTAGTTATAGTTTTGGATACACTAGTAGTTATATTTTTGGATTGGTGTGTATGAAAAATATTTGGTAGACTACTAGTTATATTTTTGGGTTGATGCACATGGATAAAAATTTAAACCATAATAAAAAGTACTTGTTATGTTTTAAATTTTTATGCTAGATAAAATATTTAGTTTGGAATTACTTGTGGATGAAAACTTATAATAGTTGCTAACTTTAATTAAACAGGTTCAGAAATGGTTGATATATGTATTTTGTTGAATGTTTATGATTCAATTTATTTGTTGGTTTGAATGATTTTTGCAAATTATAGATTATATTAAATAAATTGGATGGATTATTATAAATTACAGGTTTATTTTGTTGGATGTCGGCGACCAAAATTTGGTCTTGTTTTTCTAGTTTTGGCGACCAATTGATTAGTCGGGAAAGATAAGTTATACTTTTGCCGACTAAATAAAGTAGTCGGTGTATCACCAAGCACATTTGGCGACTAAATAATTAGTCGTTAAAATTATTAATTTTGGCAACCAAAGGATTTGGTCGCGAATAGGTCTATTGCCAACTAAAGTTTTAGTTGGGCAAACATTTCTTTTGGTGACAAACATGTTTGGTTGTGGAATGTAACAATTGGCGACTAATTATTTTGGTTGTGGAATGTGACAATTGGCGACCAAACTTTTTGGTTGTTGAATGTGATAATTGGCGACCACATTTTTTGGTCGTGGAATGTCACAATTGGCGACCAAACTTTTTGGTCGTTGAATGTGATAATTGGCGACCAAATTTTTTGGTCGTGGAATGTGACAATTGGCGACTAAGATATATGGTCGGCAAAATATCATTTTTTGAGACCAAAATGTTTTAGCGACAAAATGGATTAGTCGCAGTAATGATATATTTAGTGACAAAAAATTTAGTCGGCAAATCCAACTTTTCCCGACCAACCAAAATTTTGGTCGCGAATTAATTTTGCCGACCCTCAATTGGCGACCAAAGTAGCAACCAAAAAAATTGGTCACGGATAACTTTTGCCGACTAAAAATGGGCTTTTAGCGACCAATTTTTTGGTCGACAAAAGTGTTAATTCTTGTAGTGTAAGCGTGTACGTGTGTTCATGTATATATATATGCCATATATGAAAGACCTTATTTCCAATTTTTATTGGCAATTTTTTTTTTTGTATATTTTTTTTTGGGGGGAACAGTTTTGTTTGTTGAAATAAGTAACCCAAAAAAAAAAAAAAATTGAAATAGGTGGGGGAAGAGGAGGGAGCACAAAAGGAGGACAGACCACTTGTGTAATGCAAATTTTAATTTTTCAGAATTGGTGCATTAATTTTGTTGTCGTAATACATTTAATTAAGCTTCGCTTTGCTTATATTGTCAAAAAAATATAAAAAATATGTGCATCACCCTTTTTTGTTTTTTTTTTTTGTTTTTTTTGTTTTGTTTTGTTTTGTTTTTTTTTTTCCCAACTCCTTTTCATTTACCTAGCCCATTCAATCCACATTTGATATTCAAGTTTTAGGATTTCACAATGATGCATTTTAATTTTAATTTTTGGTCTTGTGGCTTCTTTTTTTTTCAAGACACGGTCGGGTGTGTCATCCCTTTGCCCCATCACAAGATAGGTTTTATTAATTTCAAATGTCCCTAGTTTGCCTATGGGAGTTCCGATCTTAACAGAGATAATCCACTACCTTGTTCAAAACTGAAATATAAGTCGAAAGTGAGTCTTTTAATCTACTATTATACAGAGTTTACTTCAACTTAATAATTTTGGAATTATTACGTTATTAATTGCATGTTTAATTTTTGTTATTAACTGAATGAAAGTTTTGAATGTTTCAATACTACGTTGTGGGTTGCGGGGAGGTTTGCCCATATGGGGTCCGGTGCCTTGTATGTCAAATTGATTTTCTTCTCTTTTTTTCTTATGTTTTTTTTTTCTTTTTTCAATATCTAGAATACTAAACTACTTATATCAGGACCCACTGTTTTGTATGTTAATGGCTTTTCTTTTTCTCTTTTTTTGAAAAATGTTGGAGAGTAAACTTGAACCCTCAAGTATTCTCTAGAAACTGCTTGAAGATAGAAGTTTGAAGATAAAGAAACATCAAGGAAGCTTAGTTGGGAGAATACTACCAAGAGCAAAACTTTGGGAGGTTTGGGAATCAGAAGAATCACTGATATGAATAAGTGCCTCCCGCTGAAATGGTGGTGGAGGTTTGGGGCAGAAAATCACTCGCTGTGGAAGGAAGTCATATGCTCAAAATATAACATGAGGGGTGGAAGATGGCTGCCAGATTTGGAAGGAAGAGTCAGAGGCTAAAAAATTTGGTCTGACATAATTACTGTAGTTATCTCTAAGCCTGTATTACATAATTTCTATCTTGAAAACTCTGCAATTATTTTGGGGAATGGTAGGAGAGCACAATTCTGGATGGATAAATGGGCAGGGGAGTTGTGTTTAAAGGATGAATTTCCCAGACTTTTCTCTCTATCTACTGTTAAAGATGGAGTAGTGTCTGACTTCTATACCAATAGTGGAGGGTTTCAGGACTAGTTTTTGGAGTTTAGGAGACCTCTGTTGGCTTGGGAAGAGGAGGAGGTAAGTAGGTTACATACCTTACTCAGGAGTGTACCGGCAGTGAGGGTGATTTCGCCCGATATATGGAAGTGGAGGGTTGATCCCTCTGGGATGTATTCTGCTGCTTCAGGTTATAAAAGATGTGAATCATTATTGGGTCCTGATAGGAAAGTGGCAGGGGAAGTATGGAACAACTGCACACCACCAAAAGTCAAATTCTTTGGGTGGTTGGCTTGGTTAGGCAAGGTGAAAACATCCAGCTACCTCCAGAGAATTGGGATCTTAGATGAGGCTGCTAATGTGAGCTGTGTTTTCTGTCAAAATGAGGTGGAAACGGTCAACCATATCTTGCTTTTTTGCCCATTTGTCTGGCTACTGTGGTCTCAGATTATGAAGTGGTGGGGTGTTCAGTGGGTGATGCCAAACTTAGTGGAAGGGCTATTGCAATGGTGGTCATTTTGCAAAATGAAGAAGTTTGAGAAAGTGATGTGGAAGGTTGTGCCTTTGGCTGTCCTTTGGTCCGCATGGAAGCATCGGAATGATTGTCTCTTTAATGGTTCTCAACCAAATTTAGAAGACTTATGTAAGGTTGTCAAAGTAAGAATCGTTTTGTGGGTTAAATCCTTCCCAACCAAAGTGGAGTTCTCCATTAATGATGTAGTCTTTAATTTGCACCAGGTTCAATATTATTTCAGGCAGGGGAGCTGAGTATAGATTGTCTTGCTGCCTTCACTGGAATCTAGAATATTGGATGATGTGTTTTGTGTTTTGTGGTGTAAACTTGTCTGTTGATGGCTGGGTGAGTTCTGCTGCTACTGCTGATGTATGTTGCTGTCTACTGTTGTCTACTAATCTGGTTGCTCATCTGTTAGAGCGACAGCAGGGAGAAGTTTATGCTGCTTATCTGCTAGAGTGCAGTAGACAGCGATATTGAGGATGTTCATCTGTTAGAGTGCTCATTTGGTATGGTGTTGTTATTTGGTTGCAGCTTCTGTTCATCTGTGCACTGCTGGGCAGTCTTGAGTGTGGTTTGTTGTTGAACAGGCTCCTATAATGTCTGTGTCTTTGAAGAAAATTGCAGCCTAGGCCCCAAATATGTTGTTTTCTTGCTTCTAGACTAATCAAAGAATTAATCAAGGAGGATTGATCATCATGGACTAATCAAAGAATTTGGAGTTTGCTTTTTGGTCTGTTTGGCTGTTGGCTGGGGTTGTTTTTCTGGGGGGCTTTCTTTGTGCTCCCTGATACATTGATCTGTTATTAATCAGGTGGAACTCTGTTTAAGGCTTGATTGCTGTTGGGTGGGTTTCATGTTAAGGGTAAATGGTGTAATGGGGTGGTCCTTGGTGTGTTTGGATTTAATTGGTTGCTTGTTGATTGGAAGTGCTAATGGGTGGAGTTCATGGTAAGGGTAAATGGTGTAATGGTGTGGTCCCTGGTGTGTACATGCTGAAGTGGTATGCTGTTGCTTTGGTTAGGTCCGTTTTTTCTTGTTGGCTTCTCACCAACACTAGAGGTCCTAGCAAATGATAGGATTGGCTTTTTGGTGCCAACTTAGTTGGGATGATTTAGCTCATTGTGATGCTTTACACTCCCCTTTTCTTTATTGATGTAATTTTCTCCGCATTTTGTACTTGTTTTTTACATCTATAAAATTTCTTTTTTGTTGATCAAAAAAAAAAAAAAAAAAGGAAGCTTACCAAGTCAGAAGCTTAGAAGGTAAGAAATGGAATTCAAATTACAGCTATACACGGTTTCAATATACACACAGGGTTTTTACACGGATCAATATACACACAGGGTTTTCAATATACACACAGGGCCTCGTTTGGGAACAGACTAATTTAGTAACTTTTTGGCTATTTGGCTAAAATATGAGCTAAAAAAAACTAGTATGTTTGGGATGACTTTTTGGCTTTTTACGAAAAAATGTGCAAAAAGTAGAGAGAAAAGAGAATCTTTGACTTTTTGGTATGGGTTGTTGGCTTTTTGGCTAATTTAGTAACTTTTTGGCTTTTTGGCTAAAAAAGATGGTTCCCAAACGAGGCCTAAGAAACTTATAAATAGATAATGATAGTTTGCTGTATAGATATCAATCAGAATAAATAAAAACCCATAAGAGGTTTGAGAGATAGAGAGGTGGGAGATAAAAACCCACAGATTGTATTTGTTATTGTTTTGAAATAAATTCATTCATTTGTGTTGTGTGAGACATCATAGATTCCATATAAAATAAATGAATTTATTGTTTTGAAATAAACTCATTTATTTGTTTGTGATTTGTATATCTACACAATTGGTATACACCTGTAACGAGTTGAATCAAATTGAATTTTTGCCCTTATTATTATTGTTGTGGTGTCGTGAACCATTCTATTTAAATTGGTAAAAATAAATTGAATTACTTCTTGATTTCGACTTCGTAAGGCTCGCTTGGCAAATTTTTTTTTTTTTTTTAGTTTTAGTTATAATGATTCTTGGGTTCTGAGTAATAAATGAGATATAAATTCAATTTTTGGGTTTTATTTTATTAGCCCATACTTAATCATTTTGGTTCATATTTAATTATGTGAATGGTGGGGACCACCTTAAGTCTTTTAAAATTTATTTATATTTTAATCTTAATTGGAGATTTATTTTAAATTATTAAACTCCATTTATTTTGGACCCAATTGATTGAATCATGACTCGTTTGTAACCATGTATTATTGTTGTTATTGTTATTATTATTTATTTTATAATCTTGAGAGAGTTACAAATATTTATAGTGTGCACCATTAAACGAAATATATTTTATGGTGTGAAAAAATTATATCATTTTTGTCATTTATGCTACTAAATTTATAATGATATTGAAACATACTTTTAATTGATATATATATATATATATGTATATATTTTGATAGATATTTGTATTGATTTGAAAAAATAAAAATAAAATAAAATATAAAGGGACAAACCCCACGTGGGGTTGTCCAACCTTTTTGTCATTCTTTTATTTGCATTTTCCAGAGCTGCCTAGCTCTCTCTCTCCCACTTTCGGTTCTCTCTCTCTCTTTCGGCTCAGTTCTCTCTCCCTCATTTTTTTTTTTTCTCTTTGACATTCATCATGTAAAACTTTTGATCCACCAAAATCTATTAGGTTTTAGACTATAGTTCTTAGATCAAAGTGAAGAGCTTAATAAGAGCAACGTTTTGACAGGTGGAGATTGAAATCCAACAAAGTCAAAAATTGGGGTTTTTGCTTGTTTCCTCTTTTTGCTTGAGGTAAGGATTTTTCCTATACTTCTTTATGCACTTTTATTTGATTATATGGAGTTTAGAGTTGTATATAATTTAATTAGAATGTTTGGAAAATTTGTGATTTATTTGCTTAAAAGAGAAATTTTGAGAAAAATAAAGAGTTGATGCCCAAATTGCGAAAGTGTAAACTTGGAATATGTTTGTAAGGTTATGAAAGAGTTATGTTTTAAATTTGAACAAAAATGGACTTCGACTCGATCGGTTTTGAAATTTTTACCGGTTTGCGACCAAAAGAGTATTTTTAAAGAAAACAAAGGAATTATGTTTAATTTTGGGGCTTTTGATCAAAATAGGATATCATAGTTGAATAATGCTTGGAGAATGAGTTTGGAAAGAAAATGATGTTTTCTTGGGCATTAACGGCATTATTTTGCTTAATGTATTTGTTGGAATAAAACCGACACGATTAGAAATGGACCTTGAGAGGTTACCGGACATGATTGTGATATGAAAACTAGTGTAGTTATTCATATTTGATGAGATGTGGAATAGATTGTATTTATCGAAATTTTTTTTGAAATTTAATTATTTAAATATCTGTTTAGAAATATCTATTTTTGGCTATTGGTGGAGGGTAGCCATGATTGTTGTAAAAATGCATGAGACTTAGGTAAATTGAATCACATTCCTTATTTGTTACATTGGACATTGCATTACATTTATTTCATTGAAAATGTATCTATTTTTAAGAAATGTTTAGAAATGTATCTATTTGCGGAAAGATGAATACTTGGTGAATCTGGATAGGGGGTGTAGAACCGCGCGGTTAGGTGTCGAGCCTTGCAGTTTACTGGTAAAAATTACAATGGTAGTGCATTAGGGCCTACTTACAGACACTCACATAGAGATTCACAGAACCTGTATTCATGTAACAGATATAGTTTAAAATGGAAATGGTTTTATATCTGTTGTTGCATCTCAGCATTGTATGCTTTATAAAAAGAGAGATAAATTGTTTTATCATGAGCATGGCATGAGCATACTCCTCTTTAATCTTCTCATGGTTCATATGTTTGTAGTATATCTCTACTGGGCTGTGGCTCACCCTATAAGGGAAACTATTTTAGGTACAGGTGTTATGCCTCCGCCAAGGCATTGACTTGGGAGGACTCGGAGCTGAGACTTCATTTTTGTTTTATTGTTATTTGTTAAATGTAAGCCTAGGGCTGTATTTTGCATTGAGTTGAAACTCCATTTTGTGTAACCAAGAATGTTCTTGGATAAATTTGTAAGCCTGTAGGACACTTATTATCTGTTTGGCTTCCATTTCATACTTATTGTAAAATGTATGCTTGGTATTGGAACTGGGGCATTGAGATGTGAGTAGCATGTATTTGGCATTTAAGATTTAATGGAAATGGATGTATGGAATAGTTAGCTATATATATATATGTGTGTGTGTGTATGTTTGTCTATCAGATGGGTTTTGTAGCATTAATAGATATACCCTGCCCAATTTTTAGGGCATTACAATAACCCTCTCCCATTTCCAACGTGGTATTAGAGCTAGAAGACTGAGTTTGGGCCATTTCGTGAAGACACAGAGAGTTGTTCAGATTTGTCCAGATTTCAAAGATGTTGAAATTAATATTTGAATATACTAGAGGGTTCTTGTCGACTAGAGAAGTCTAGACCCACCAACCAGAAGAGTCAAGAAGTAACCGAAATTCACCGATAATTACGACATCCAAAAATTGAAATTTTTTTAAGTGTCAAAATTCGTCGAGAGGATTCCAATGACGCAAAAATCAACCAAATCAAAATTAAAACGAAACAATATAAGCTGGTCAAAGTTTGCCTAGTCAACTATTTCGTTGGAGAAGACGAACCAGTGAACCAATGAAGAAATTATCCAGTGTGACACGGTTGAGTTGTAACAGTTAATTTGAATTGTCCTAACTATTTTGGCTAGATCTGAGTCATTTGAAGTCAGATTACTATATCAAATATTCTGGACACATCATATTTTGAAAATTTCATACCTATAATTTGCAAATTTTATTTGAAGAGATAAAGTGAAAAAAAAATATTCTTCGAAGCAGGAGTTAAAGAATACAATAAAGAAGACATCACAGATGGATGATAGAAGACATCCTAGATATCGTGGATGAGACAAGCAACATGTGGTTGCCCTGTGAAATTAGAAGGACATAAGTCAACAGGTGGTTGACTACAGTGTACAACAGGTGGTTGTACCATGCAACAGACAACATATGGTTGATCTGCATGAGAGAAGACGTCAATAAGTGGTTGATTACAGTGGACAACAGGTGGTTGTACCATGCAACAGACAACATATGGTTGATCTCCAAGAGAGAAGACGTCAACAGGAGGTTGGCAGCACTGAACAACAGGAGGTTGTTCCAAGAGAGATAGAAGTCAATAGAGGGTTGACTGCAAAGACCAAACAAGAGGTCATCTATGAGCAAATATGAGGCATCGTATACAGAATCCAACAAATTGAGTTGGAGGGGGATATTGGAAATCAAACTCAATTTGAGTTTGAAGAAGAAACTACCAGAAGATTGAAGATTAAAGAAGAAGAGTCCAAAATGAATATGAAGGTGGAATATTAAAAAAGAAAGCTTCATAAAAATTCATGAAGGTCAGAAACTTAGAAGTTAAGCAATGGATTTCAACCTACAACTCATACATAGCTATACATGGTTTGTGAAATCTATAAATAGATAGGTTATGCAATTGCTTTAAATAGAGTGAGAGAAAAATATAATTTCTAGGGAGAAACATAACACCTCTAGTTAGGGAGAAGAGTAGAGTGTTTCTCTGTTAACTCTCAAACACTATACTCTCTTAGAATTCTCCTTAACTAGAGATGTTATGTTTCTTCCTGGAGATTACATTTTTCTCCCGCTCTATCTAAAACAATCTAACAACACAACTATTTATAGGTTTTTGCTCACGTATGAACATGAGTTGGAGACAGCAAATTCTTCACTTTTTTCTTTGTTTCTTCATTGCTAAGCTTTAACCATGGCAACCTCCATGAAGCTTCCTCTTCCCTTTTCAACATTCTCTCATCTTTTAGCTTCTTCAATCTTTATCTTCTAGAATTCTTCATCTTCAAACTTCAAATTGAGTTTATCTTCCAATATCCACCCTCAAACTCAATTTGCTGATAGCATCACTGTATTCCATTACTGACATCTCCTCTTTATTCTCTGCAAAGTGTGCTTGGTATTCTTTCTCCATGCATGCATAACTATGGTGTCCATACTATCTGCAATTGTAGCATTGCACCTCATTTGTGAACTCACTCCTGTAGTGGTTATACTCGTTGCAATTATAGCAACGTACATGTCCTCTGTCAAGACCTCTTCCTCGTGGAATAACCCTCTGTTATCCTCTCCTATCAACCTTCTGCTAACTTCTATATCTCGAAATAACCATCTGTTGTTTGGTACTGTCAACCACCTGTTAACTTCTGTCCTCCCTCCTAGGACCATCTCTCTCTTATCCACGACCTCTTCCATCACCGCGCTATGGTGTTCTCTACTGCTCTTGTTCATTCCTCCTAAACATCACACTTGCCGAAAGAGCTTAGTCTATAGAACTTATGGAAGTCTTCTTGTTTATCCTCTGGTCATGGATTTCCAATGTTGCTTGCAACTCTTCAACTGTCAAGTCGATGACATTTTTTGGTTCTTCTATGACAATGACAACATGCTCAAACTTTGCACTTACAGATTGAAGTATCTTCTCAATTACTCAAATATCTTCCATCTTATCTCCATATCGTTTCATCTGGTTCATAATGGTCAAAGTCTTCACAAATTACTTTGAAATTGACTCATTATCTTTCATCTGCAATAGTTCGAACTCCCCCCTTAATAGCTAGAGTCGAATCCTCTTGGTCTTTTCAATTCCTCGACTTGAATTTTCAAGAATATTCTATGCCTCTTTAGAAGTAGTTACGACGGAAATCTTCTCAAAATTTGACTCGTCAATTCCTTGATATATCAGGTACAAGGCTTTCTGATCTCTTATTCTTGAATCTTTTAATGCAACTTTTTGTGTCTCCCTTAGCTTTTCTTCATCTTCTGGGCTTGCTAGCTCTTCATATCCTAGATTTACTAAGTCCCACACATCTTATGAGGCTAGTAATACTCTCATCTGGATACTCCAGTTCTCATAATTGTCCTTAGTGAGCTTTGGAATAATGTATGGCATATTTAAACTTGCCATAATAAATCTGCAAATTATTGGTATGGAATTTGCACAATTTGACCAAATAGATATCTGGAATGTGAAAAATAGCTGAAAATGACTATTGGATTGATGTGATTGGACACTAGATGGCTCAGTTTTAGCCAAAAATGATTAGATAGTTCAAATAAATGGTTGCACCTCAACCGTGTCACACGGATTAATTCCCTATAAATTTTCGTACAGGTGACATTAGTGTGCATTAGTGGGTCTGGCGGCTTGGCTCGGAGGGTTTGGATGACATCAGCTATCGGCGGTAATGACGTCAGCAATCAGTGGCAATGACGTCAACACCGATATCCTTCTTCGACGAGATGACATCAGCAATGACATCAGCATCTAGTACACGTGTGTGGTGGATGAGTACGCGTGAGTTCACTCGTCTTCTTCCTCTGACAGCACATGCGTAGGGCCGGCCTTAAGAATTGTGAGGCCTAAGGCAAACTATGAAAATGGGGTCCCTCTTACATATATTTTTTTAATAAAAAAAAATTATTCATAAAATGATAAGTATCAACAAGTTTTTTATTTAAGTTTACTTGCATATATAATCATTAAAATTTAAAAAAAAAAATTACTTTCATATATTAAGATAGGAAGAAATCAATACAATGACTCAAAAACAATAAAAACTAGAGTTGACAGAAAACAACAGATTATGCCAGATAATCATGCGAAGCAAAAACTCAAAATTCTCAATTTTAGATGTAACTAAGGATTGAGCTTCACACTTTATATTGGGTTCATCAAATTCTTTTTCCAAGTGAATTCAAGCATCTCTTATTTGTGGAGCTTGGTACCGTATAACTTTAACACTTTCAATGTGACTTTCCTAACGAGTTTGTGATAATGGCTTGAGTGTGAGACCTTCCACATTGTCTTTGAAAATTTTTCACGTCTTTGTAGAAAATGAAAACAACACATATATGCGTTGTACCACTCTAAAGAAATAGATAGCTTTGGAACAAGAGCTAGCCATATCACAAAGGGCAAGATTAAGACTATGACACCCACATAGCGTGGAGAATGCTCTTGTTTGTGTCTCCTTTTCATATTAGAGCCATTATTATATCCTTGCCCTCTTATATCACCAATATCAAGTTAGAGTGTGTGCAATGCCTCTTTAAGTACATTAAAAAGTCCTAACCCCGATGTATCATCCACCTTAAAAAATTCTAAAAAGAATTCTTCTACCTTTACCGGACTAGTTGAAACATCTACATATCTTATCACAAGAGACATTTGTTATTCATGAGTAACATCTGAAGTACAATCAAGAATAATTGAAAAATATTTCGCTTCTTTGATTCTTGCCTCAATCGTACTCTTGATCTCACTCACTAACATCTATATCAATTCACTTTGGATTTTGTGACCAAGATAATGATAATGAATTTCACTCTTTTGAATACGTTGAATGTGCTCTTGCATTACTAGATCAAATTTGGCAAGCATTTCAATTAAGCTTAAAAAGATTCCATTTCTTTCTTGATAAATCTTCTCATTGTCTCCATGAAAAGCTAAATTATTTTTAGCAAGAGTGATCACAATAGAAATTATCCTTAATAACACTTGTCTCCAGTGTTCTCTCTATTTGTTGATTTGTTCTTGAACACTTCTATCAATTGTTTCATTTTGCGTCAATCTACTTTCTAATTCAATCCATTTGCTCATGCAAATAAAGTGCTCATTGCTAGTTTCATGACTTCTAAGCCTGTTCCCCATATTTTTCCAATCTTTCAATCCATCAGTAGCCAAATGAATATTGTTCCTATCTTGCTTAAACAACTTACAACAAAAGAAAAACACTTTGTCTGAAGCATCTGAATATACTAGCCACTTCTTATCCTACTTCTCTCAATTTTGTAACTGTCACAAGTAATAGTAGAATTCGCACCATTACCTCCTACAGGACCTCTTTCAACTACTAAATCTCTTAAATTTTGATCAATCTTGTCCCAATTACTTGGGTCATAAATGTTTAGAGGTCCATATTTAACATTAACATCTTCACTTTCATTAGATTCTACATTTCCCAAATCTTCATTCTCATTCATATGTTCACTAGGTTCTTCAATCACCAAATCCTCATCCTCATTATTATTCACACATTGAGTAGGTTCTTCAATTACCAAATCTTCATCATCATTGTCATTTGTATATTGATCAGTTTCTTCAATCACCAAATTTTCATCAACTGAACCCAAAATATCTACTTGTTTCTTGCTACCAAAATATTTATCAAGTGCTCTCGATTGAGATTGAATTAATTGTTCTACTTTCAGTTTCTTCTTTCTCTTTTCATTTCTAGAACTGTACTTCCTAGGAAACATGATTATAATCACAATTCAATCCACAAATCATAATCCACTGATTATCTCATACCTGATATCAAATAAATTATAAAAAATAATTTAATGAAACAAAATTAGGGGAAAAAATTAGGAAAAAATTATTCAATTAAAACTGATAGAGACCTAGGTAAAAAAATTATGGCAAAATTATTTATTCCATTAAAATCTGATAAATAAAGAAGGTAAAAAAAATTAGGGCAAATTTATTATTCCACTAAAATCTGATAAAGAAAAAAGGTAGAAAAAAATTAGGGCAAATATTTATACTTCATTCAAATTTGATAGTAAGAGAGAGAGAGAGAGAGAGAGAGGACTTACTGTGAAAGAGTGAGTCGCTGTCGAGTCACAATGAATTTTTGCCTACTGCTCTCTGCAAGTGCTTTGCTTAATTAGTGCTTCCTTCGTGTTCGTCTGTGACGACCCGCTCTCTTTACCCAAAGGTTAAGTATTATGATGGCCAGTAATTGAAGTTACCTTCGGCCAATTCTTAAACAAATTACTAAACGCGAGCGGAAAAAAATATTTAAGTGAGGGTACCACAATAGTCATTGGAGCTTCTATTTTTATAATAAAATTTATTGACCAAAAAGGCCGATATTTACATATGAAGAATAGAATTATAAATACTATAAAAGTGTTATGTGTGTCTATTCTGCAGTCCCGTATCTAAGACTTTCCAAAAGCTATTTCTAAATTGCATTGTTTCTTGAAAATTGGTAAACAACTATAAACACATAGCAGAGTAAGAAATATTATACTAAGAGCATAAGGACATAAAATTCACCATGGATAATTATTGAGCCTAAAATATTATACTGAGAGCACAATACAGAAATCTTATAAACAAAATAATCATAACCACGGTATAAAATGGAACAGAACAGATGTATGGATTTAAGAGATGGCTCGTACGAACTCTAGAGGTGACTCCCACAATAGTGTAGCACTTAGCTCCGTACAGCACTTTGCTCCACACCAGAAATCAGAACGGAACAAAACAAATGTATAGGTTCAAGAGATGCCTCGTACGAACTCTAGAGGTGGCTTACACAATAGTGTAGCACTTAGCTCCGTACAGCACTTTGCTGCATACCAAAATTCAGAGAGTCAGTGGATCCATGACAGATAGAGAGTCACAAAGTGACTAATTAGAGGGCCAATGATTATTTAAGCCTCCCAAGGCATGAGACCTCCGTGGTGGTACTTATAAAATAATTACTTAAAACGCATTTTAATAAACAACTATATACATGGGTTTTCCTTATTATATAAAATAAGGTTCATAAATTAAAAATGCTAATATAATTTATAAAATACAAATTGCGTAAAATAAATTATGGTAACTCAAAACATAAGTAAAATATATGATGGTGACTCAAGGTATAATATAACTCCTCTTAATATCAACTTTTACCTTTCGTTCACTACGACTCACAAAATACTCCAAACTAAACTCAAAGTTTTATATATAAACCAAACAATTAGAGGTAGAGAGAGAGAGAGAGAGAGAGAGAGAGAGAGAGAGAGAGAGAGAGAGAGAGAGTTAATGAGGATGCTGTTGATGGATAGCAATATATATAGTGAAGAAGGCGTGTGGAGCAAGACTACTTAGGGTGCAAGTATTTTGTTGTACAGAAAATGTTATATTTTAGTATATTTTAGTCTAGGAAAAATATAGAAAAATATATATAACAAAAATACCCTAATACTCAGAAAATAATTTCCAATAATAATATAAAGTTAAATTTATTTTTTTTGAAATCATTTATAATTAAATAATATTAATATAAAATTTAAGGGACAACTTAAATTTTTGGATTGTTACATCGTCACTTCGTGAGAGAGAGAGAGAGAGAGAGAGAGAGAGAGAGAGAGAAAGTGCGCTCTTCTTAGTGCATTTATCACTAAGTGCTCTGCTCACTACTTAGTGCTTAGTGCTTTCTATATTTTAATTTCATCAAAATGGATTTAATTGGGCCAAATCACATCCATACTCATATATAAATATGGGCCCAACAGAATATTTTGGGCCCTTTAAATTGGCCCTAAAACAACAAAAATAATTTGGGCCTATTTAGATTTGTAATATACTATAACACTTTTTAAAATTTGGGGGCCCTATTTTGTGCCAATGTTTTGGGGCCTAAGGCATAGGCCTCAATAGCCTTAGCAGAGGGCTGGTACTCGAGTGCGGCTCGTGTCGCACGTAGAGTGCATGAGAACGGCTTCATCTAGCGTGCAGCGGCTTTCGACGTCTTTTTCTAATGTGGTTTTTTCCTTTATGCTTGTCTTGTCTCAATCTTCAACCTGGTGTGATCAAATTTGGATTTCAACAACTCTGAAATCTAGGCAAATTTGAAATCATCCTATGTTTTTTCTCTATTTCTCCAAAAATGGCTCAAACTGGCTCTTCTACCTCTGATACCACTGTTGGGAAATTATGGTAATTTCTTTTATATACTTTGATACCACTTTGGAAGTGGGAGAAGGGTGTAAATCACTTGTTGTGATTCACAAAGAAACACAATATTTAACGTGGTTTGGCTTCACTGTCTACGTCTGTAGGAGAGTAACCATTTTCACTATATAATGAAAATTACAAAGAGATTACAATGGAGAAGGACTCTCTCTCACTCAACTATCATTAAGTTTCCCCTCTCACACTAAAGGAGCTCCCATCTGTGCCATAGAGGGTCAATCTCTCTTTTAGATAGGTTGAATTCCATTTGCAAATTTTATTTGAAGAGATTAAGTGAACAAAATATTCTTGGAAGCAGGAGTCAAAGAATACAACAAAGAAGACATCATAGATGGGTGATAAAAAAGTCCTAGATATTGTGGACGAGACAAGCAGCAAGTGGTTGCTCTGTGACATTGGAGAGACATAAGTCAATAGGTGGTTGACTACATTGGACAATAGGTGGTTGTACCATGCAACAAACAACAGATGGTTGATCTACAAGAGAGAAGACGTCAATAGGAGGTTGACAGTACCGAACAACAGGAGGCTACTCCAAAAGAGATATAAGTTAATAGAGTATGAACTACAAAGACCAAACAAGAAGTCATGATGAACGCCACGAGCAAATATGAGGCATCGTGTAGAGAATCCAACAAATTGAGTTTGAGGGGAGATGTTAGAATACAAACTCGATTTGAGTTTGGAGAAGAGGCTACTAAAGAATTCAAGATTAAATAAACGAATTCAAGATTGAATAAGAGATTTCCAGAATATAGAAGAATGAGGAAAAAAACTTCATAGAAACTATCCAAGCTTGACCACTATCTCCATGGTCAGAAACTTAGCTTGGAAGAAGCACTGTAGCATATACATTTTGTACAAGGATTAAGAGTCTATAAATAGATAGGTTGTGTGATTGTTTTAGATGGAGTGGGATAAAATTTAATCTCCAAGTATGAGAGATACAAAGCCATCTCCAGTTAGGGGAATTGGATTCTAAGAGAGTTTGAGAGTTATAGAGAGTTGCTTTGTTCAATGAGCTAAATGAGAGATAGCCCTCTGTGGCGGAGAGGGGAGCTCCTTTGGTGTAAGAAAAGAAGCTTAATAAGAATTGAGTGAGAGAGAGTCCTCCTCCATTGTAATCTCTTTGTAATTTCCATTATATAGTGAAAATAGTTATTCTCCCGTAGACATAGGCAGTAAGACCGAACCACATTAAATATTGTCTCTTTGTGAATCACAACAAAGAGGTATCAGATCATACTTCCAAAGTGGTATCAGAGCATCTAAAGGAAATTGCCATAATTTTTCCAACAAAAAATTGACTCATTTAAATTGTGTTCGTTTGCTTTTTTAAGTTTAGCCACGAGGAGGTGATTTGCCCATTTTTTGTGGACAAGAAATACTGTGGTGTTTTGGAAAGTTGGTAAAAAATTAATTTTTTGAATTTTTAAGCTTTTTTTTACTGTTTTATGTGAGAGGTAATGTAATCCAAAATTAGTAAAAAGTTGGCTTTTAGCTGTTTTGGTCCCTTCCCAAAACACCCCACTACATCTTGGATGGGGTGCAAACTGAAGGTGGAGCAGAAGTCCTATTGGATTTATGTAATTGTGGTTTACAAATTTTTTTTTTTTTTTTAGTACAATAGTAAAGCAAGATTGTGAGTTTGAATAGCAAGACTATGAATTTGATGATGCTGGTGAATTTGAACAGCAATGTTAATTTCAAAAATATTGGTTATGTTACTATGTACCATTATGGTGGTGTTTGGGAACCTAGGTTCCAAATTTTTTTTTCATTTTTTCCATTAAAAGACAAACTTTTTACAAAACCAAAAAAAACACATCCAAACAAAATATCACATCCAACCCCATAATCATTTCACTTTTTCTCTCACAAACATCACATCTAACCACATAAAAACTCAACTATCTTCCCAAACACCAAAAATTTTTTATCCAATAAAAACCTACAACTAAAAAAACCTACATAAAAACTCACTTCCCAAACACCATCTATATGTGTGTAGATTGTAATAATTTTGTTTGTTCGTTTGTTCGTTTGTTCTTAGAGACAAAGTTGCACCTCCCTTGTAATTTTTGCTTGTAGTGTTTCCAATTCAGACAGTGGATTCATTTTGGAAGATAATACATATCATTATTAGGTATTGAATAGTAGGGGGAAAAAACCCACTTTTTGAAATTCATATTTTGTTTGCTTCAAACCTCAATAAGGTAGTCAGTGTAATTTATCCATAAAAGACTAAGTATTTTAGTCTTACACTCATTTTTTTTTTTTTTTTTCGTGTGATTATAAAGAGAAAAGCTTCATTTTCAAAATTCACCTAAGGCCTATCAACAATCTCAAAGTCCAGCCACCCATGATGGAACTATTATTATGAGATGAAGTTCCTATGAGCAAAACAATTGTACCAAGAAGATGATCAAGAACTGTCATTCATTACCATAATTGATCAAATTTCCTCACATGAACCATTCAAGGCAAAAACATTGACATAGGGTTGAATTTTATTTTTCTTTTTGGAGTCTCCTAAATGGGTTTCGATGAGAATAATTTCTGAGAGACTTGCATATAGTTCCTAATAAGGAGACTTATGGTCTAATAAGTCCTATAATAATTAATGACATTTTTTATCAAATCATATTAAAAAACGTCACTAATTGTTAATTTTAAAAATTTTATCACAAAAAATGTCAGTAATTACAAGTTTTAGCGCCAATTTAAAACAATTGTCACAAAAAAAAAAAAAAATTACTAATTTTTAACTTTTAACAACAATTTGAAAATTTTGTCACAAAAAAAATCACTAATTCTAAATTCTAGCGACAATTTACAAAATTGTGATATAAAAAAGTCAGTAATTGTCAATTTTTAGCAACATATGTAAAAAATCGTCACAAAAAATTATTTTTAACAAAGATTTTACTAGGAATTAAGTCAAACAATTAGAACTTATTGGTAGTTTACCCATAATTCCTAGAATAAACCAAAACAATAGGAAGGTGAACAAATAAATAACAAGAAAGAATTAACAAAAGGTTCAAAATCCATTGTGTTCCAGGTTCATTGTCAAAAGCATACAAAAATATAGATAATAACCTAGGATAAGGATAGAAAATTGAATGTTTTGGTTTGGGGAACAAGTTATGAAAAATAGTAGGTAATTGTCCGCATTAAAATTTGATAGGACTCACTTGTAATTTTGAGAGTAGAATAGGATTTATTGATAATTTTCTCAATAAAATTCACTATAAAGGCATAATGGAAAAGTTATTTACATAATAATTTAAGTTATTTTTGTTAATAACATAAATAATATTAAAATTATAAAAATATTTATGAGAGGTTTGCCCATTGTTGTGTGGCTAGGCGCTAGGGGCATTCACGAGTTGGTTCAGATCGGTTCTACCATTTGCCCGTCATCCGAACTGACCACTACGGGTGAGAGAATATGCAGACATCGGGTATATGGTTTGTTGGGCGATTTCAGTCGAGTTATCGGGTGATCCTTCTATCAATAACTCAAGTTTATCTTACCTTCTCACAAACACATGTACATGGATCTGAGAGAGACGTGGGAAGACTGTGGTATGGTGTCAATGTTCATGGCTATTTCGATCTAACGTAAAAGCATCAAAACTGAGCAATCTAGGCAGTCGTTCTTCATAACTCAACTGATCTAAACACAACATACATGATCATTAGAAGAAGAGGATGAGAGGTTGCATGATCATCAGAGAAAGGAGGTGAGAGATGGGGCATTTTTTGGAAAGAGGGGAAATGGACGAAGAAGAGGGAGAATCACATGAAAGAGAGAGAGAGAGGGGCAATGATAGAGATCATTAAAAGTGGTGCTTTAAAGCAATCACTAATGATGTGACATTTATTTTTATTTTTATTTTAAAAAAAAGGACACAATAACACTGTGACAGTGGGTGAGACTTCGCTATGTTTGGTAACTTAGGGGAGAAAAGAAAAGAAATGATTACTTAAGTAATAAGAGAAAAGAAAAGAAAAGAAATGATTGTAATTTCTCTCCTTTTTGTTTTGGATAAGTAAGAAATAAAAGAAAAGAAATGATTGTGATTTCTCTCCTTCTTGTTTGGTTAGATTTCATTAAGAGAAAAGAAAAGAAATTATTTTATGTTATATTACCAAAATAACCTTTTTATATTTTCAATCATTTTATTTCTTTTATTTTTATAGGGGTAAAATTGGTATTATGAAAATATAAGCATTTGTGGATTTCTTTTCTCTCCCAATCTCTCCACTTTTGGGAAGATTGAAAATAAGGGTTATGAGAGAAATGAGTTTCTCTCCATTTCTCTCTATTTCTCCCCATTTCTCTCCACTTAAGATAACCAAACAAGGAAGAGAAATACATTTCTCTCTATTTCTTTTCTTTTCTCTCTAAATCACTCAATCCAAACACAGTCACATTATTAGTGGTGGCACTAATTAGTACTCTCACTCATTTTCCTTCATATATATATATATATATATATATAATAGATATAACTCAAACCCTATACATGTCACGACTTTATGAATGGATAGTGATGTGACCATGATCATGTGGTGATATATGTCCAGAATCATATATTTACATGTACGCATATACCTAGAAAATTTCTACACATCCACCTATATTACCGTGCATTATATAAGCTTAGGCATTTATTATCTTTGCTTATTAGTTATGAAAGTACCCTATCATATTCACTTTTATTTAATAACGTAACTAAAAGAAAGAATAGAACGTTAATTGATTTGACAAATATTATATTTATTGATTCAGGTATTTTCTCAAATTTTTAGGGCAAAGCTATTTTAACGGGATTGTTTAACTTTTGTGAGGCTTGCAGACTTAAATTGAGTAAACGAGCTACCACTTATGCTTTTCTTAAGTATGCGTTGCATAGTACAACTTATAGATTTTTTGATATGAAAAATAATATTATTTTTTAATTAGGTGATACTATTTTTCATGAAATAAATTTCTTTTTAAATCTAGAAATAATGGAGGTCAAATATTTTCTAAATGTATTTTATTCATGTCTAGCTCTTTTACTCCATCTCAAGTTTTTTTAGAACAATAAAATCTTCAAATCTAACCAAGAAAGAGTAAAAGAGCTAGAGTTGAAAAAAAAAATTGGCCCTGACTATAATCTTTACAATGTGGAAGAAATTCCTCTTAAATTACAAGAAATTTTATCATCACCTGATATTATTTTCTGGAGAGAGTTTGTAAATGATGAGATAGATTCGCTACTTTCAAATAAAATATGGAAGTTAGTGGATTCACTTCCAGATTGTAAGACTATTGGGTGTAAATGAGTCCTCCGTAAAAAACTTAGACCAGATGGAACCATAGATAAATATAAAGTAAGACTTGTCGCTAAAGATTTTAAGTAACAAGTTGATATTGATTTCTTTAATACTTTTTCTCCGGTTACTAAAATTACATCTATTAGACTGCTAATAGTAGTGGCTGTAATTCTTGATTTAAAAATTTATCAAATAGATGTGAAAATAACATTTTTAAATGAAGATTTAGATGAGGAGACTTACATGGACCAACCTCAGGGCTTTGTGAAGCCTGGCCAAGAAAGTAAGGTGTGTAAGATAACTAAATCCTTTTATGGTTTAAAAACAAGCTTTTAAACAGTGGTATGAGAAATTTGATTCTTACATGCTTGAGAATAGCTATAAAACTAATGAATGTGATTAATGGCATATATCATAAATCTTGTGAGAATGTATATGTGATTAGCCTATATGATTTACTTATTTTTTGTTCTAATTTGCATATTATAAATGAGACTAAAAATATGCTTAGTAGCCATTTTGACATGAAAGATCATGGTGAAACCAATTTTATTTTGAAAATAAAATTTACCAAGACTAATGATGGCATTTCTCTTGATCAATCGCATTATGTTGAAAAAAAAATTAAAGAAACATAATTTTCTAGACTATAAACATATTGCTACTTCTTTTGATGTAAGCATACATTTATTTCCTATAACAAATGAAAAAGAAGTGATTTATCAAAAAGAATATGCTAGCCTGATTGGTAGTTTAGGATATGCTATTGATTGTACTAGCAAGTCAAATTGAGATTATTGGCTAGCCATAGGAAGAATTATGAGATATTTGTCTGGTATTAAAAATCACGGTTTGTTTTATAATAAGTATTATGCAGTACTTGAGGGATATAGTGATGCCAATTGGAATACTTTGTCAGGTGATTCTCTCTCTACCTCGGGTTTTATTTTTATCTTGGGTGGTGGTGCTATATGTTGAAACTCTTAAAAGCATACTTTAATTGCTAATTTTACAATGAAAGCTAAGCTTATAGCGTTAGCTTCTGTATGTGGGGAAGCGAATTGGTTGAGAGACTTATTACATAAAATCCCTTTCGGGGAAAAATCAATTCCTCTTGTGCTTATTCATTGTGATAGCATTGCTACTATTGATAGAGTGAACAACCATTTTTATAATGATAAATCCAGACCTATCAGACGGAAACACAGTAATGTAAGATCTTATTTGAGTAATGGCATCATAAATGTGAATTATGTAAAATCTTGTGATAATCTTGTGGATCCGTTAACCAAGGCCTTGACGAGAGATAAGGCCTATAATACATCGAGAGAAATGAGATTGAACCCTATAAAATTATAAACCATGTATGAGGACACCTAACCTAGGGACTAGAGATCCAAGTTCAATGAGAAGAACGAATCATATGGTAATTGTAAGAAATGTACTCTTTAATATATTGTTGTCCATCCTTATGATGTAAGTGCATTTGTCCTATAATGTTGAAGGATTGAGTCTTTGTACTTTTTATGAAATTCTGTAGTTCTTGTTGAATGGGTGTGTAAATTGTAGGAATATCCTTGATAGATTTCACCTATGTGAGTATGAAAATAGGGCTGCTTCCTATGAGAATTAGGCTTATTTTCAAATATGCTCATGAAAACTGGGATTAACACAAGGCCGTAATGTGCTGGCTGTTTAAAGCTCATGTCAAGACTTGTATTATTATGTGTGAGCAGTGATACTTTATTTTCCTTAAGAAGTCATAGTTCAAGTCTGAAACCACTACTAGCTCTAAAGTAGAGGTTACTGTTTCACTAATGAAAGTTCAATGCAAAACACACCTTCATGATGTATACTAGTCTATCTTTATTTAGTAATCTCTCTTCCTTGTTAATATTAAAATAAGTGGGAATTGTTAGACTATTTTAATATTATTGGTTAAATAATTATTTCTTTATTTTGTGACCTTTTGTTTGATCCATGAACAAGGAGTTTTGGAAGGTGGACCATGGTGATGAGTATGTGTTTGGGGATTTTGGGGAATCCCCCATTATTGTAGTTTAGTGGATCATTATTATTATTATTATTATTATTATTATTATTTTGGTTTATTTTACACAGACTCATGTAGCCTAAATTCTCCATTTCTCCATCTTTTCATCTTATACCAACATTTCTACACTTGAGAGATTACTAGTTAAAGAAAGGTAGAGTTTTAGATTCACCATTTTGTGCAGAGTTGACGTAAATCGTACGATATGTGGTCAAGCTATTATATCCTGGAAGGGACAAGGTAGTGTTTGGCGATTGCTGCACCAGTGTTTGGATTTTTCCTACCGTAACTTGATCTCCTTAAAGAAAACGAGATATCCGTACCTCAGCCTAATCTATTTGTATCTCTTTTTTCATATGTTTTATAAATAAAATATTATTTTTATAGTATTTTCTTCAACAAAAACCATCAATTATTAGTTCGGTTTGTGGCAAAGAAGTTACTCCTAAAACATAACATTAGAATTCGAAGAATTCATCAAGGGGGGATAGTTACTATTGCTTCTATCAATTTAACTGATCATATTTTATTTCATTTTTTGTATTTTCTTCTCTATTGTTTGTTTATTTTGTTTTTGGAGTGGCTGGTTTGATTACAAATGTGATGAAACACCTTGCAAGTCCGCCATGTTGTTAGGATATATATATACACACCAAACCAACTAGTACTAGTATTACTCTTTTTCAACTAATTAAAATATAGAATTAAAACTTTCTAATCTATTAATCTTTTTTGTGTATTTGATTTGTTCATTCAGGATGAATTAGGACAACACCACCACCACAAGTAGTGCGTCTGCGGCGGCACAAGTTACTGTTTTGCAGTGCAATAGTTCTCACCGAAATCTTGCTTAAACTGCCTCAAAAATCAGTTTTATGGAAGTTTGCTTCAAAGGGGTGGAATTCTCTAATATGTGATCCTTTTTTTTCGACGTGGATACATATCTGAAATCAAAACAGTTTCTTCTCTTCCCCTATTGGAATTCTTCCATGGCACCACCATTTTACAAAGCAATATCCCTATGGATCAACACGCTCCTCCACTTCCATTTCTCCCCACTCTTTTTGAGAAGAACATGGCAAGTCCATAAGGTCCCACAACTTCATTAGAAAATCGGTTTTGTCAAGGCCTCATTCTTTGCGGCTACCACCCTATGACTTACTACGTCTGCAACCCCATTACAAATCCATGGTTATCTATTGGAGTGTGTCTCACATCGCTTAGACTTACCTCATATGTGCTGGTTATAAGGTTCCAGTTTTTCTCTCCTTAATACTGGTTATAAGGTTCCAGTTTTTCTCTCCTTAATACCTTGTTTTAAGGAGAAGTGTGGGCTGAGCTTTTCAATTTGGTATCAAAACTTAGTTGGGCCCGTGGTTGATGTGTCGTTTGTCCAGCTATTGTATGTTGTGGTCCAGAAAGATGTGTTGGAATGTGTCTCACATCGTCTGCCTTGAGTTGCCCTCATTTATACTAGTTATAAAGCTCTAGATAGCGTTTGGTAGAGTTTTAGAAATATGATTTGAGAATAGAGTTATATTTTGAGTTTGTGAGTGTTGGAATTATGATTTGAGTGTAGAAAATTTGTTTGGTTATGAGTTTTGAAAAGAGTTTTGAATTGGGTTTTGAGTTGAGTGTTGAATTGAGTTTGAATGTTTGATATGACATGTGAAATAAGAAAACTTGTTTGATTATGAGTTTTGAAAATAATTTTTAAAATTTAATTCAAAAAGTTATAACTCATAACTACACACACAACTCAAAACTCTATTAAAAATTCTGCTCAAAACTCATAAAAAAAACTCTTTCTAAAATTAAATTCAAAAAAATAATTATTAAAAAAAATAATATAAAATTTTTTAACAGAAAAGATTTGTAGCTCGAATCCTGTGGCTCGAAAACGGCCCGACTTCTATATGCACCCACATATCTTTGTACACCCCCATTTATTCATCTCAGTTTTAACTCATACATTTCATTTCAAATATAAAAAAAAAAATAAAAAAAAAGAAAAAGAAAAGAACACATTTCATTTCAAATATAAAAATTAAAAAAAAAAAGAAAAAGAAAAGAACGAGTAGAGAGAGAGAGAGAGAGAGAGGGAAGAGACCCATATCGCCGATTTACTGTGCAAAATTTGTGTGTGCCGACGACCTGGTGTTGCCGCTGTATTTAAGAGATAAGGAAGAGGTGTGTTCGTCTTGCACAACCAATTAGGAAGTTGAATTATTATTTTTTTTCCTTAGATGGTTGATTTACACTTAATGCTTCAGCTAGGCAAATCATCAAACACTTGATGATCAATTCAACCAATCAATTAAATGACCAAGTCACAAATTAGATCTCTATAAACACTTGATCAATATTATCAGCTCTCCTCGACAAATATCCGAATGTAGTAGCATGCTCAAATTGCAAGCACGTTTGGATACATCAAGCTTAAATAGTTTACTTATATTTAACAAGAACAAGCCCAGATTGATTGTCATAAATTGAGAAAAATTAACCAAAACTTGGAAATTTTGGGAATAAATCTTAAAAAAAAAAAAATGAAGGTATATGCAAGCCCAAGTCTATAGATATAAAATGCACATCGTTACCACCTATTTAAATGCATGCATTCGTGCAAGCACATTCACACACTCATTAACTGGGGGGAAATTTTTGTTTACCATCAGAAAGCATCACCAGCCTCGTCGGCGGCAGCACCAGGGCGTCGGCACACAAAGATTTTGCACAGTAAATTGGCAAAGTCTCTCTCTCTCTCTCTCTCTCTCTCTCTCTCTACTCTACTCTATTCTTTTATTTTCTTTTCTTTTCTTTTTTATTTGAAATGAAATGTATGGGTTAAAACTGAGATGAATAAATTAGGTTGTACAAAGATATGTGGGTGCATATAGAAGTCGGGCCATTTTCGAGCCATGGGATTCGAGCTATGAATCTTTTCTAATTTTTTAATTGAAAATATTACAAACAAAATAATTTTTTTTGGGTTAATTACACTAATAGTCCCTATAGTTTAGGACTTGTGTCACTTTGGTCCCTGACTTTTCAATTGTGACACATTTGACCCTGAATTTTGAATCTTGTTTCAAATAAGGACAATTAAAAATATTATTAGATTTTTCAAGGGTAAAATCGTCAATTTGATAAAATATAAACTAATTTGATAAAAATAAATGTCAAAAAAATATTTTTAACTTTTTAAAAATTATTTTTATCCACCAATGATAAAATTATGTAAAATTAATAAAAATTACATGATTAATTTTTTAAAATTAATTTTACATGATCATCAATCAAACACATAATAAAAATTAATTTGGTAAAAAAAATAAATAAATGTCTAAAAGATTTATCAATTTTACATAATTTTATTTTTAGTAGATAGAAATAATTTTTTAAAATTCAAAAATATTTGTTTGACATTTATTTTTGTCAAATTAGTTTATATTTTATCAAATTGACAATTTTACCCTTAAAAAATCTAATTATATATTCAATTGTCCTTATTTGGAACAAGATTCAAAATTCAGGGTCAAATGTGTCACAATTGAAAAGTCAGGGACCAAAGTGACACAAGTCCCAAACTATAGGGACTATTTGTGTAATTTGCCCATTTTTTTTTTTCAAAATAAATATTCAATTACTGGTTTAAAATAACTTTTAATTGTATATTTGGTTTGAATTATTTTTTTAAAATATTTTTTATTATAAATTTTAATTACTGTTTTTTTTATTATTATTTAACCTTCTTTATTATAACTGCTTAAACTCTCTCTCTCTCTCTCTCTCTAATGGCGAACAATCATAATAGATGTAACGGCGATGCTACGCTGGGATTGGAGCAGCCGATGATGAAGCTGAAGGTGTTGACAACATCCAAGTCACAAAAGAAGCCGGCATCTGCCATCTCCAGAGTTGGCTCTAAAGTCGACGACATCAAACTCTCTCTCTCTCTCTCTCTCTCTCTCTCTCTCTCTACTGTTTTTTGAGCAATTTTTTTATTTATTTAATTAGGCCTTGTTTGGCATGATCTAAAAAAGTCAAAAAGTCACTATCCTATTTAAGTCATATCATCTTATTTAAGTCACATCACCTCTCTAACACATCATTTCAAACCCAACCCATACACAACTCATATTTCATAAAAAGTCAAAAAGTGCACTTATTTAGATCATCTCAAACCACCTCCAATTGCACACAAAAAAAAAATACTATTCCGGTCAACCAGCTGGATGTCCGGGAGGATGACCGGGTAGACCCAAGTCGCGCTTTTCAAAATTTAAAATTCAAAAAAAACTCGCTTCTCCAAACATAAGCTAAAATGAGTTTTGGAATGTTATATTGGAATTAATTTTTAAAAACTTTAACCAAGAAAAGCATTGAAAACAGCTCTAGAATCATGTTTCCAGAGCTGCTCCAAACACAGCCCCAGATTTCCTCTCCTTAATACCTAGGTTTTAAGGAGAAGTGTGAACTGGACTTCTCAATTTCATCCCTTTCTAAACTGAGCTTGTACGATCACGGATGCACCATTGCTCTCTCCTGTGAAGAAGAAATTAGTGTTGTTGGGGTGATCCACTTCAAAGTCATTCGAGTATGCTTAGACTTTGGCAACACGCTTCAAATTGAAACCTTCTCATCCAGATTGACCAATGGACAGAATCACTGCTCGCTTGTGCCTGCAAAATTCTACTGCAACCATACTCATTGTGTGATGAAGTGTGCGGCATTCTTTATTGGAAAGCTCTCGGGAAATACGGTCAATTTTATTGCTGCTTATGATCCTCACAACACGGAATAATACTCACATGTAGTTGATAAGATTGTCGAATGATATATGGCCTGAAGTCATAAGAGCTATAGGACAGTCACTACATGGCTTGCTTCAGTGTGGCCTGTGTCATCGTGAAGGATTTTACTATTTGGGTTCTCAGAAAGAAGATAACTCATTACAGTTTCTCCAAAACCATTCCATCTAGTGAATGGATCTTGAGGCACAATGTGGAACACGGAGATTTGTCTGTCGACTATCCCAAAACCATGAACCTGGCCAATATCGGAGACAATCCTATATCTTGGGGCTTCCCAAAGCTCCTGCTTTTGACAGCTTTTCATCCTCAGGACTCGCAGGTTGTGTACCTTTGATTAGGGCATATGATCTCTTATAATTCGGAGACTCGAAAGATTCAACTACTCCAATACTGTGGGCGTCTCCATCCAGGCTCTTACTAAGATTTATTTCCCTATGTCCAATGTGCATTGCCTGATCCTTTACCTCTTATGGGTGGTCGTTGGTACCACAAACTTGACATTGACATAGAGATCCAATGGCAGGACAAGAGGTACCCCATTTGGAAGGTCATCAAGAAACAAAAATAATCAAAATTAGGGTCTTCACCTCACTTAAACCCAGAATTGTGGCAGTTTTCTTATGGATTAGTACTTAAATTCTATGTTTAATATTACTCATAAAGTTTAGCTTTCATTTGTGTTTTTGGTTTGGTAGTATTCGAAGTTTCAGGTCAGATTTTGTAATATGATGCTTTTTTTCTTTTCTTTTTTTATAACTAGGATTCAATGTTCCCTAGATTGTCTTTTAACTGTCTCATGAATAATGTTAGCTGCTAGTTTTTCATACTATTTCATCTCGCTAGTGAAGGTCCGTTGGCTTTATTGAGATGTAACCGGTAAGCTCTGATTTGTCATATGTGATCAATGAGCTATTTTTCTTTTCTGTAATTTTAGACATTTACTAAACAAAACTGCCCTTCTGTTTTACATATAGTTTCAATTTCAGATTCCTACTATTGCACATAGACTAGCAAGATCAATACTAAAGAATAACCATGCAAGTTTTAATCATCCACAACTCAGCACATGAATCAGTAATATGCAAGTTATAGAATCATCCAATCCCATGAATTCAAAGGTAATTCTTGCCAATTGAATTTGAAAATTTCCACTCGATACCATGATGGATCGACTCACATGTCATGAATCATTTTAGGCAGGAAATTCAGAACTCCATGTCAGCCATATTAAGGTAGAAAGGCCACAGTTTAAGAGCAAGAATGATGAGGTAACAAAAACAATGCAATTTCCACCAAGATAATAATGTTGGAGGGAAAAAAGCAAATATTATATAACCGAGACAGCCTGATATTCAGTATTCTTATGCCAAAAGAAATCCATGATAATCTACTCAATAAAGTAAAACGTCGGTTTTTGACCCAATACGAAAAGAAGTTGTGCAAATAAAGTTGAACAACATCACATTGAACATCATCAGCCATGTCTACAATCTCACTGTACACCAGCCATTATTGCGTAAAGGACAATAATGACATTTTACCACTCACCATTGAAGTACTTCTCCTTCCTTTCAGTATCCTTCATGAAAATTGTTTTTCTTGTTTTTGCAAATCCTCACTTGTAATGAATACCAATGAATCTAAAGCAGCTGACAAGTGCTAGAAATCTCAAATTGATATAGAACATCCTAATTCCTTAGCAGCAATATCTAGAAAATGAATAGGCATTCCAGTTGCAAGTCTTCCATGAGCTTCCCATGTTAGACACTTCTCAATATCCGCTTGCCAATCAATGGTGCCTACATCTAGATATTGATAAGTGGCATCATGTAAGTGGTTTATGTCCGCTTGTTTAGTACTAGATTTTATTGAACCAGTATGCCAAATATCACGAAGAACTGATGTGCTAAGAGCACGGACATGAGCACTCGGATGAGAAAGGCATTGTATTGTAGCCGGTACGCGACACTGCATGCATTTGTGAAGGTAATTCATATCAGTAAGGTATGCATACTTCAAAGGAATTAAACTAAGCAAAAATAGAAAATCTTTGTATTTGGAATCTTTTTATGCCTATATGCCACTATTAAGCGACATGAGAGCGCAAATTTCAACACAATAAAGTACTCGTATGATCTCTTTTATGCCTTCCTTGACATTACATGAGATTCAACATCTCCACTAAGGGGGTTTAAGTAATTACCTTTAACAGGTTTGAAAGGCAATCTGCAACTGCCAATCCTGATTCGCCCCACTCAAGAACTGGTTGAATTGCTCTAGCTGTTGCTTCAAGGAGCTACACATTTATTGTTTTACAGTATTAGTTAATACATCGTCAAGGCATGGGATGATACATAGTTTCATATCGTGCTAACCATTTTCAAGGGATGGACATAAAAGAACTCAAAATGCCAGTGAACACTTAAAAACAGTGTGATGGTTTAAAACAAATTTTAAAATCGAAGGTTAGAGGATTTGAAAGAGGATAGTGTATTTGACTAGTAAATTGCGAGATGTTACCTCCAGCTGTGGTAAAGTGCATGCTTCTCCATCGACGAGCATCCCATCCGTGGCACGCAGAAGAAGATCTGAAGCACTAGCCAAAATTACTAATGACTCTGGGCTGTCATGGTTTCTCATTAGCTCCACAATCAGTTTCACAATTCGCTGGTTGATTCTCCACATCTTTTGACCTTGATCGTCGTCTTTAGCAATCCAAGACTGCAATTCCCTATCCGCCTGACGAGCACATGAGAGAAATAAAGTAACTAAACAAATGAAATTATTAAAATTAAGGACAAAATTCACTTTACCCCTTGTTTAGGCTTGGAGCACTTTACGCCCCTATGGTTTAAAAATAGGCAGACAACCTCCATGTGGTTTTTGACTAAATTGCAACTATTACAATTTCTGTCCAAACTAACGGAAAATGTTATACACGCGCGGATTTTGAGAGGCCTTTTTTTAATTAATGTAAAATTAAAATTAAAAAAGACTTTTCTACCCTCATCATCATCAATTTCCAAAGTCTACCCTCATCTTCATCATCAATTTCCAAATCTGTAAACCTCTTCTACCCAACCATCCTCGTCCCTCACCTTGACCAGCCACCCTTTTTCCCTCCCTCCCAAACCAGCGCCGTCACCTCCTCTCCCATCCTCAACTGTCGCCGTTGCTGAATCTCCCATCCCTGACCAGCATCTCTGATACCGTTGTTGCCTCTTCTGTAAATTCTGACCAGCATCGTCACCATCTCTTCCTTCTTGGACCACCGTTGCTGCCTCCTTTCAGTCCTGGACCATCATTGCCACTGCCTTCTTCAGTCGCCTACCAGCGTCACCAACATACCAGCGTCACCAGTCTCTTCTGTAAATTCTGACCATCATACCACAGTCGCCGCTGTTGCTTTTTCTATTTCGAAGCACGTTCGTCATTCTCACAGAAACAGAAATCAACCATAATTTCCATTGCAAGACTTTCAATTCATCACCGCAAAAGCAATTGATATACGTATGTATATGTATAGTATACACTTCCTCTGAAATATACATATATATAATACATAAACGGTCAGTTCCTTTGGAAGATATAGTGTGATTTACTAAATTAGAAATTTAGGCATAATTTGTGATTTAATTAAATTAATGCTATTTAAATTAGAAATTATGTATATAATGTGATTTATAATAAATAATTAGAGATTTAGCGATAATTTGTGATTTAATTAAATTAATGTTATTTAAATTAGAAATTATGTTTATAACGTGATTTATAATAAATAACTATAGATTTAGGGATAAGTAGATATTTAATTTAGTTAATGTTAGTTAAATATAGGAAAGAAATTTGTATAATAGAAAAGAGCCAAAGAAAATAACAAAACTAAAAAAACAAGCCAAAAGAATAGAAGGGTATTAAGGTCATTTCATTTTTACTGTTAACAGAATTAGAATTGCAATTTAGTCCAAAACCACAAGGGGATTCTCAGCATATATTTGAACCTTAGGGGTAAAGTGTTCCAAGTCTAAACCACAAGAGAGTAAAGTAAATTTAACCCTAAAATTAAATTATATAAATATTTGAGGTTGCTAATAGAACAGTTGCTAGTGGTACCTCCGCCAAAATTAGGCCATGAAAAGCAACAGTTGATTTTTAGCCCTTTTTGTAATATAGTAAAGGTAATATAATGGATCGGTTTTGACGAAGGTTGGTGGTGGCTAAATGTGGCATCGAGTGGGGGGATTGGTGTTCTAGGGAAGTTGAGTTCTCATGGGAGCGGTTTGTGGAAGGGTATTTGGCTTGGGAGGGGGGAGTTTTGGAGGTGGATTAGTTTCAATGTTGGCTGTGGGCCTCGGGTGAGGTTTTGGACGGATTGGTGGTGTGGTGAGTAGAGTTTGGTTGGCTGGCTGGTTTCCATTGGTGTTCCAGATTGCAGATCGTCAGGATGTGGAAGTTGCTTCTTACTTGTCCATTGTGGATGGTATGATGATATGGGATGTAAAGCTTTGTCAATCAATGTTTCATTGGGAGGTTGACCAGTTGGTAGACCTGTTGGCAGAGTTGTATGGTTTGAGGTTGAGGTCGAGGTGCAAGGGGGCTAAAGGGGTGTTTTTTGTATCTTCGTTTTATCGATATAGTTGGTGGCCGGGGATGTTTCTTTCCCTTGGTGGGGGGTTTGGGTTTTTGGGTTGCTATCTAAAGTGGCTTTCTTTTTTTGTTTGGTCAGCCGTGCATGGTCGGATTTTGACATTGGATAATTTGATGTATCGTGGGCATGTTTTGGCCAATTGGTGTTGTTTGTATTGTCAGGATGCAGAGTCTATGCCACACCTTCTTCATTGTCCAATGACGTCTCCGTTATGGGGGTTGATTTTTGTGTTTTCAATTTGGTTTGGGTGCAGCAAGGGACGGTGAGGGAGGTGTTGGCGAGGTGAAGAGGGGGTAGGGTTGGGAAGAGATGTTGGAAGGCTTAGTTGTTGGCTCATTTATGGTAATGTGGTTGGTGTGGTTGGAATGGAATCGTTGGACGTTTGAGGGTTTAGCAGTTTCAGTTCCTTGTCTGAAAAACAAGTTGTTGGTTGTTTTACATAGATGGGTGTTAGGAACTATGGATCCGGATGTATTTGCTTTTTTGGATTCATTGAGTCTTTGTTTCCTCATCGATTGTAATTATTGGATATTTGTTGATGCTTTTTTAATAATATTGTTCTTATTTATCAAAAAATAAAAATAAAATAAAGGTAGTTTAAACTATTTAATGCCTTTCTGTGTCCACCAAAATCAAAAATAGGTGTCACCATTATTCAAGTACATAAGTTGTAAGACGAACAAAATTTGGACCTGAAGAACAACAGCTGTTGCAGCTTTTGTTGGTGATGCTGATACGACATTGCATAGTGCATCAACCACCTGTACATTTACATTAGATAGTCAACTCTGAGCACATTTTATGTAAAGAACATACTGATTTAACAAAAAATTTACTCCATTACCCACATGCAAATGCCACACAGATAAATGCAATGACTTGTAAAAGAGAAGTGAGAACATAATCAAAGAAATATTGCAGGATAAGAAATCTTAAACTAGTTATCAATCATGAAAATTCAACTCTGTCATAAAACATGCATGCATTGAAGCAGTTGTAGTATTCAACCCACGTAACTGATGGGTCACTGACAACCATATAAAGAAGTGTGCCTCATCAGCTTGGTTTGCCCTTGAAGTTAAAAAAATACAAAAGTTCCAACAATTCAATAATTTTCTATGTTTTTTTAATCTTCCATGGGATGGTACTACCAATATACATGCCAAAGAAACCATTGCTTGATGATTTGAATATAAAGCATAGGTATGAAAAAATGAACTACTCTTAGATAGCACTAATAAAATCAAAAAAGAGAAAATAAATAATCACATAAGAAAATATTAAAAAAATCACATATATATGTACCAGTCCAACATTTTGAAGCTTCAAAAATAGATTTTGAGGTGAAGGGCAGGCCTGGCGTAGTGGTAAAGCTACCCCTTGGTGACCTAGTGGTCAGGGGTTCGAGTTGCAGAAACAGCCTCTCCGCTTGCGGAGGTAAGGCTGCGGACATCAACCCTTCCTCAGACCCCACTTAAGCGGGAGCTTCGTGCACTGGGTACGCCCAGAAATAGACTTTGAGGTGTACAAATAACAATGAAAATGCAAGAAATAAAGCTTCTTTCTATCTTTAATATTTTAAAGATAGAATTAAGAAAGCAGTATTGCCCTTGAATTTCCAAATTTGTAATGTGCTTTTTCAGACAAATATGATCTTTTCCAGACAAATATGATCTTTTCTAGATAAATGTTTGAAAAAATTTACTGATTTGAATGTGAAATGATCTAAAAGGAGATATTGCATGAGATTTGAAATATCACATATTACCTGCCTCCATCCTTGCTGAGCAGAAGTGCCTTCTGCACTGGGTTGTGTTTCAGGGGCTGCAATCAATTTATGCCAGAGCAATGAAACAACTGAGAAACACAGTTCTTGCTTCTCTACCAGTACTGATCTCAGAAGAACTTGTGCACTGCAATTAAATCCTATATGCCTATCCATTGTGAGAAAGTTGGCCAAATCCGATGCATCTAATGGAAAGCTTGCAATTCCTTTTCCTGTGAGATTTCCTGTGCCTGCAGTTGAATGAGAAGCTTTCTCACTCTTAGGTGAAGTTTTTGAATCTGCCAAATTATCACACTGCAGGGAAGATGGCTGCACTGATTCAGTGCAGCTAGAATTTGCACATTTATTTTGTTTTCTGCCATCATGACCCATTGGGCTATCTTTCCAAACTGGTCCTTGTATCAAATGTGCTTCGAGTGGTTCTGCCTTGTTAACTATAGATGCAACAGCCTTGCTGTGAATATCTATGAGATTGTATAGTGAAGATGCCCTGGAGTGAATTTCATTATCCCACTTGCACCGCATCAAGACAGATAGAGCATGCATGCAAGCCTTTGATCGTCTGAATAATTCAGATATATGAGCTGCAACCATTGCAGCAGCAACTATCTCATTGGAACTGTAACTCCATGAGGTGCCGACTGAAGATGGTTTCAGCAAAAAAAGTGCCTCTAAAATTGCCAATAGTCTGTGAGTATGACAAACTGCAGAGTCAATACTATTCCCGAGCTCATTAGGAGAACCATTTATCATTGCAGGCTTCGATACATCTGAATGATTATTCCCTCCTGAAATCAAAGGGAACAACTGAAGTTCACAGGCAAGAGCACAGACAGCTGCTAGAACATAAGAATCAAATGCAGCTACAGGGCCCTGTTTCTTTGTTTTCCTAGTTCTCATTTCTCTCTGGTTCTCAGGTGTCACTTGCAAGTCCTTGCTGATTTCATCAGGAGGATGATTATCTTCACCACTTGGCCTTTTGCTCCCATTGGGTTGTTGAGCTTCATGACTGACAGACACTGTTAACACAACAAAAAGTAAGCGTGAAGCAAGCTCTACAGAGGCGCACGATTCCAAAAATAGTGAGTGGACCATTGTGCGAAGCTCTGCAACAGCAAGATTTTTTGAGGCAGACCCAACACCAAAAAGATACCTCACTTTCCTGATTTCTTCTCTGTAGGACTTAGGTGGAAATGTTCTTTGAAGAATCGCTTCAACCGTAGCTACAAAAATTTTCATGAGACATGCTTCGGATGGACTTCCACGAGGAAGATACTCCAGGACTTTAAGGAGAGGTATGTACAAATTCCATGATAGAATGGGAGGTTGCAAGGGGGTTGCAACGATAATTTCAGGAAGGTCAACAGCTGAGGAACTTAATGGAATCAGACCATAAGCAGCTTCCCATATGGTACATATTCTCCATTCAACCTCAGGCCCATGGGCACATAGCATTGATGCAATCCCTTGGGCAGTGGCTTCAATGGTTGCTTCAGCTCCAGGCACTTCTATCTGATTAAAAAAAAAAAAAAAATTGTACAGAAGGTAGTTAAATTCAGGAAGCAAATCTTCATACAAAGGAACCCAAATTCAAAGGCATCACCAGAGACCATGCTCTTTCATAACTGGAAGCATTCAATCGAAAAAATAAAACTGAAACAAAAATTCCTGCCCACTACCTGTTTCCTGTAGGATGAAATATAACCACCCTGAGGTTCATGCTGAAGTTCAACTCCTTCAACTTGCCCCAGTGGAGGAAAAAGCAATGCAGGTTGTGAAAGTATGCGAAAAAGCAATGCAGCCGCAGCATCTGCAGCAATCCCTGCTCTCATTGACATTGCAGTCCCAATTGCACGCAGGAAATGCAAATGCATCCAATTCCTTGGAAGCTACATCAGCAATAAAATGATTGAGTCATGCATTTGGTAGAAATAACTCAACAAGCTGATCAATTCCCTCCATAAGAAAATCTGGTCAGTATCTAAGCCTATTTTGATCTACTTCGCTGACAAGATATGACCTCAAACTAGTAATCGAGCATTGCATGCTGTAGTAAATAACTCCATCATGGACTGCATATTTTATATCATAATGTTGTACACAATGTTTCTATGTTTGCATAATTTTTATGAGGACACCTCTCCAAGGCTTTCCATAAGAATGCTAGATGAAGGTTCTTGATGGATTATAATCCTGACCAGATCAGTTCTCATGTATGATATTTTGGGGAAGATGAATCCTTAGATTCTTTGGAATGATTAGTGTAAGCCCTAGTCATGCCTCCTGTATAGCCCACCTCTTATATTTAGTACTTTAACTAAAAAAATCCAAAATGTGTCATGCATTAGTGCTCTCCATAATAAACATTAACATGTCTCTATTGTATGAAGTAAGAGCTAACCTTTCATTAGAATGAATCTAAGCAATTTTTAAGTTCCAAATATCCTCTGTTATTTCTTCTATTTTTTATTTTTTCTTTTTGATTGATTATGTATGTCCTTTGCTAATTCATCAGAAAGACACCTATAATCTCACGTTCTTTTGAATGTAAAAGCCATACTGATTATTGAGGCTCGTGAAGAAATTAATATTCAAGAGATGATTTGAACAAACAAACAAATAAGGATTGGAGCCTCTACAACATTGAAGTTCTGTACAGATGGGGAAAAAAAACTATGTCAATGGGGTCCCAACTATAGATTCTCCAATACTGCAATTCTAGATCCACCCTTCTAAGAAGCTGCTTAATTTTGGTCACAAAAAGCCTAAGATAGGTATCAGTTTTTAGGAAGCCTCTATAAATTTATCAATTGGGCCATTAATCTAAAAACGATAACCCTAAACCCAAATGCACTCATTCTAAGGTCAAGCAAATTTTTTGCCAACCGACAAAAAAAAAAAAAAAAAAAAAATGCATTACCAACCAGGGCTTTTCATATGGTTGCTTTAGTGCATATCATCAATGCTGACGCCCATTACAAGACTTTGGCCTAATCAACATCTACCTACTATGGAAATCCACTAAAAGGTATGGACAAGTAAAATGACAATATAGACAGCAATTCCCTACTAAAAATGAAATTCCAAGCCAACCTGAATAATGTAACACGCACAGTTAATTCCGTTCAATTCGATCCTATGGAACGGTCTCAGCCTATGATTTACATAGTTCCCAAAATAACTCAATTCAAAGTAAATAAAGAATATGGAGATATTAATTTCTTTTATAGTGTATTTAAATGGGTGAAATCAAGAAGAGTTAACTCACAACTCACCCTCATGCCAGATGCATGATCTTCAGCTGCTCTAAGCAGTTCCACAAGTTGTACAGCAGCATCAAGTGCATCAGGTGCCCAGGATGGAGGCGCTTCTAGAAGTCCAAGAAGAAGTCTTTGTGTGGCACTTGGACTAGCAATTGCATAATAGCTAAGCCAGAACAAAAACAAAGTTCAGAAACACTTTTCAAGTAGTTTCAGTGGGCTGTAGTGAAAGGCCCAGAAATGTACCGATGAAATAAACGAGCATATGGCTCAAGAGCAGGTAGCCCTGCTACAAGGTGCTCATCCATAGCTGTTGTTGGAGGAGGAAGCAGAAGTGCAGGAACAGCAGCTGCAGTTAAAGTAGCAGTCTCATAGCAAGCAACTTCCTCATCGCAAACACTTAATATAACACCAGCGCCATTGGCAACAGCCCATCTTGGAGTTGATGGCATGAGCTGGGGGTGCTTCCCTGGTCCTCGAGAAGCTAAAAGAAATGCCAAATCAATACCTTTGTTTCTAAGTGATAAATATCATTATCATTTTCGTATTAATAACATAACAAGACATAACTTAATATAAGGTTTATATGAAGTTTGAAGGTTACGGAGTATACAAACAAATTATGAGATCTAAGACAGGTATAGAGAAACTTATGACAGAGCCACTTATAATTGAATTATTGGTGCGTTTTGGTTATGGAAAGACAGTAGGTTTAGGGTTTTGAGATGTAGAAGGACTCTAGACTAGGGTTAGTAAACTAGATGGGTTTGGAACATACACATAGAACCACAATACGTACAATCATAGTGCAAATTCCAGAAGAGGAACTCCACTTACTAGTTGAAGGTGGCTTGAGTTCTCCAGCTGCATATTTTCCCATCACCCCTCCACACCTGTTAATGCACGAAAAGTCAATGATGTAAGGGAACATAGCACCAACCAACTAGTTAAAATAGTTCATAAAGAATTAAAATAATTATCAAAATATGTGCTTTTACATTAATTATGTGATGAATTGCTTATACCATATTGGATTCATTATCTAAGACTGTCGTCTACAGTTGTCTACAAATCTAAAACCATTATAGTGCCAAAGCTAATGAAATGCTGCTAAAAGAAAACACGGGACCATAGGTAACCTCCTAGAGGTTCATGCTTCTCCTAATGATATACCACGAAATGAAAACCCATCACTTCATGTGCAGCCCATGCAAGCACAAAAAGGGTGAGTGAAGGATTGGAGACAACATGCAAATCCTTGAAAGAAAATGTACACAAGAGGTAGGAAAACTTAGACCATATAAAGAATCAATATCTATGATTTTCAAAAAGAGAAGAGAAGAAGTTCAATCAAGTATGTTCATGTAATCAGTGGCAGAGTGATACCTTATACCTGATTATGTGTGAGTGAGCTAAACTTCTAAAGGGTGTAGGTATCTAAATACCTTTGATTGGCCATATGACCACCAAGGAGTGGACCCCACAACCTCAAGGCATAAGCTTTGCCTAGACAACTGCTCACCCAAGGCGACCCCACTCCAGGACCAAATACCCAGCTCAGCAACCATCTGCTCACCTCAATACCCCCAATTCCGCGAGCAAATCCCCCACTTTACAACCATCTGCTCTCCTCTATACCACTGCTCAACGAGCATATCCCTCACTCCGTGAACATCTACTTGCCTCACTACCATCACTTGGCGACTACCCACTCGGCGCCATGTGCCACACCTCACCCACTTGGCAGTCACTTCACCGCCAAGGCTCCACCTCCAAAATGGCACACCTACACATTATAGCTTGCCCAGGCCGAGAGTAGGGCCTAGGGACACCCCTCGGGAGTGGGTGCCTCAACTATGGGGGTGCCCAAGCAACCCATGACCCTCCAGGGGATCATCAGGGAGGGACTTGTGGATTGGTGGTTAAAGTTTAGGGATGATCAAAGCTGCTTGACTCACTCCCTCAGGGTAGCCCCCAAGAAGTGTATCACACTACCCACTGCAATCTTGTAAGATGTATCGCACCTACTCAGCACAGCCTACAAGAGTGAGTTGGCCTCCATAACCCAACTCTCCTATAAAAAGGGGTCTCCCCCTCCATATACAACAACATTATAAGCAAGCTATTCCATGTGCAGAGAGCTCCCACTACCTTAGAGGCTCTCCTCCCTCACTGTCACCCTATCTCTACTCTAACACTACTTCGCTCTCTCCCTCTCCACCTCTGGTGATTTCACACCATCTTAGTCTGTACCATGATTCCTGGACAGTCCACGACCAACAACCTCACTTACCATCACCCCCACAAAGGAAACCTATAATAAATGCAACATTATTATGTAATAATAATAATTATGAAGAGCCTAAACTATTAGAAAATAAAGACATCACCAATGATTTCCATCAAGCTAGTAAGATGATAATCGCTCGTTCCAAACTTGCAAATAGCATCATAATCAGGAGTGTAACTATCATTTCTTCAAAATCTACCATAGCCAACAAAATGACATATGAAGCCCTGAATAATGTGTAACTGCACATACTCAGAAAGATAAAGTAGATACTAATGTGTTAACAAGTAGCAAAAACAAGTGCATTGATATACACAGTGATACATTTGCATTGTCTATTCCAAGTGAGCTTCTCTTCCTCTGTGCAGTATGACAAAGCCATTAGATTCTTCACAGAATTTTCATCCTGTGATACAAACATGAATATTGCATGGAATTCAATAAGATTGTAACTTGATCCAACTGAAGCTTCAATCTCTAAATTCAAAAGCATGAGGTCGACAAACTATCAATGCCATAATGCAGAATTTTTCTGACCTGAATGGAAACTTCAAGCCACAAAAGAGCCAACACACTCACTTACCAACGGAAGTAGTCACTTCTAATACCCAGAGGTGCAGCCAGCAATATATCAGTAATCCATGGAGATAAAGGCCTAAATGGTTTCCTTTCCTGTTGTACATTCCCATTTGCAGAGTTACTCGTAGCAAGGCTGCCACTGTCACTTCTGTCGGCTTCACTGTGTTGATGATCAACCTTGTAAATTGGACGATTGTAATGAGTCAAAATTCTTAAAATCTCTCCACATGCCAGAGCCCACTGTTCAGAGTACTCATTCTGGAAAATTAACAAAGTAGAATCAACTCTTAATTACCAAATCCAGTTTAGAAAGAAAGAAAAATCATCACCCAGGTATTGTAACAAATAAAAAATAGCCTAAACAAATTTGTGCTGGTGTTCCAATACCTCACTACTTGGGCAGACTAAGGAAATGAAAGAAGCAAATGGAGGAATACTTCGATCATACTCCAGTGTACCATCAATGATACACGAAATAATAGGAAGAATGACAGCGTGTCCATGCTCCGGGTGATGAAGGACAAAAATTGCTGGTAATTGTACAATTACAAAAAAAAGTTAGTATGCTACCAAAACATTAAAGGAAAAACAGCTTTGACAATCAATTGCTGTAAAGATCAACATGGGTGAGAACTGATACCTAAAACATCGTCAAAAAGGCGTAATTCCTTAGATGGATAACAGTTACGGATCAGCTGTCAAAAATAAGAAGGCATCAATTAGCAACATTTCTTATTGGTTTAATCAGCAAACAACATTTACATTTAATAACTATTGGAGATAGAATTAATCAAGTATTCTAGTTTTAAAAATGTCAACAAGAAAAGGCAGTTTAAAAACGAAATGATGATAATAAATGCTATATACGAAAGAAAATAACAATCAAAAACTTTTAACCAAAAAAAATAAAAGAAGGAAAAACACACTCAGATAAGATGGGGGAAAAATAGTACCTCAGCTATATCTTCGGGAAACTGTTCTGATGTGAACTGACCAAAGTACTCAACATAGGCAGTAATTTGATCCTAGAAATAAGATTCGGAAAGGGAGAAAAAAATAAAAGGAACATTGCCTATTATCAGTAATAATTGGAACTAATAGAAGGTATAAAACCATATAATATAAGAACAAAGATCAACAAGAAAACTTAAGATAATATTACAAAATCATGCAAAGCAAAGACTTGACCATTTATAATTACCATCAAGGTGTCACTCAATCTATATAAAACAACTTATCAGTGTCAACCTTATCATAAAGAAAAGCTTCATAAATGTGAAGCATAGTGGTTAAGGCTAGGAGTATATTTCCATCGCATAAATTAAAGAAGCATCAAGACAGATAGTTGCATCCTGTCCTTTCTTGAAAATTACATTAATCTCTACGTCATAAACCCATTTTTTCCTAACCCTATATAGTGGTATTTGAAGAAGTAAATAGGGTAAATGGTGACGTCATTTTTTACTTAGTCACCTATGATAGTCTCCTTTTGAGAAGGGAGTCTCCTTACAGGTGTCCAGAATTGAGTTTGAGAAGATTGAAATTAATAAGTGAACACTAAAAACCACATTGCTTATGCAATTAATCAATAGAGGGTATCAACTCCTATATGGACAAACAAACCAAACAGCAAAAATTTGCAAATTTATAATCACTAGGACATCCTCAAATTTCTCTGAAAGTTGCTCTTAAAGTTTGTATGAAAGGCCGACTTCTGAAATAATTAAGTATATTTCTAGCTATACCTATAAATGTGGAACAAATCATTTCCTAGGTGGAATTAGTTGGTCAATACCATGGCATCTCACTAGGAGTCAAGGGTTTGATTCTTGCCACAAGTAAAACTCCCCCTCCCCTAGGCTATGGCCTTGGATGTACCAAAAAAAACAATACTCTGTTCAAAAAACTTCCATCAACCACCATACTCTCCAATGCCATGTGGTCTTCAAGTAACTTTCATCAACCACCATGGTATCATGTCTATAATAGGATATGGTTGTGAAGTGATTTTCCACATCACCTTAGTACTAAAGTAATATTAAGTACATAAGCGTAAGGAAACCCTCACCTTAAGAGCTAACTTTTGGGTTGAATTCTACCCAAGACCGTGTAACATGATATCAGAACTGGAGTACTTAGGGATGGATAAGGCGTGTGTCCCTGGCCTGCAGACCGCAAGTGTTGCCGAGTGAGCACGTTAGGCGTGAGGGAGGGTGTGAAGCGTGTTGAATATAGGAATCAAAATATTATGTTTGAATATGGAAATTAGAATAGGAATTTTTTTGATTGTAGGAATCTTGCCTTGTGTATATTGTTCCCTAAATTGTATCATGAATATATTATATATATATGGCCTTTACCTCATTGATTGGTAAGCCAAATAATTCTTTCCATTCTTTTTGGAATCAGAGCCTCTCTAGTTATCTCTCTCTCAACCACCCACCACCCCTTCTTTCTTCTCTCTAGCCTCCGACAGCCCTTTCCAGCTCTTTTTCTCCCTCTGACAGCCTCAGCCCAACCTTTTTTTAGCCTTTGACAGCCTTTCCTAGCCTTCACCTAACCTCCAACAGCCCTTTCCAACTCCTTTTCTCCTTCCGACAGCCTCAACCTAGCCTTCACCCAGCCCCTCTCCTTCCTTGTCTTCACCTCGACAGGCCTTCTTTATCCCTATCGAGGCTCTGGTTGTTGCCGACCAGACCTGGTTCTAGTCTTATGTGCTTCGGCTGCCTCTTTAGGCGGTCTATGGCTATTTTTTTCCCTTCTTAGGGTGAGTGGACTGATGTATTAAGCCCCTTTGTCTGCCCTTTTATTCTTTTAGGCTACCAGGTTTATTCGGTAGCATCTATTTGGATAAGTCGTTGAGTTTTTTCTGACTTTTTATTTTTTCTTGGACTGTGTTGCTATCTTTGTGTGTTTTTCAACCTCTCTTCTCCCAGCATGACTGATCCATCCTTTGCTGATATACCCACCAAGCCTGTCCCAATTAGTTCTGATTTTTCTCTTTTCTCATCACACTCTTGTTCATCATATTACGAGTGTGGTGTTGAATAGGAAAAATTTTGCCGCTCCCTCAAACTCTATTTTGGGGGCAAGGGAAAAGCTCATTGGCTTTTATCTTCCACTACCCAGCCTACTACAACAGATCCTACACGTGCACAGTGGGATATTGATAATTGTACTATTTTGAGACGGATGTTCAACTCTATGGAAGATCGTATTTATTACATGTTTCTCTATTACAACATAGTTCCTGGTCTATGGCATGCCTTGTCATAGATGTATGCTCATGCTCATAACGATGCTCGCATCTTTGAGCTTTATCAGGATATTGCTCGTGCTTCCCAGTCTGCCTTGGGTCTTTCTGTGTCAGAATTCTTTGGATACCTTCAAGCCCGTTGGGAAGAATTGGCTCAGTATGAGCCCTTAACTGAGTTACCAACAAATGCTGCCTCTCTTGTGTCCAAATGCCTTGCTCGCCAACACACTTACCAGTTTTTGATGGGTTTAAACTCTGAGTTGAATCCCTTCGAACTCAGATTTTAAACACATCACCCATGCCCTCTCTCTATAAGGCATTTGCCATCATTGATAGTGATGATCATCATAGGCGTCTCGTTCAACCGAATCCTTCTCTTCTGTCTCCAGTTTCATCTGATTAGAAAAGAATGAAAAGAATTATTTGGCTTATCCATGAGTAAGGTAGAGACCATGTATATATTAGATTCGTGATACAATTTAGGAAACGATATAAATAAGGAAACAATACTAAATCAGTGATTGACACAATCGCAGATTATATACATAATACTAAAAATAAAAAGATTCTATGTAATCTAATTTCTATATTCAACACTCCCCCCTCAAGCTAGTGTGAAGATATTCAACAATCGCAGCTTGTTAATGGATGACTAGAAGAAGCCGGAAAAAACTAAATGACTAGTTCAAGTAAATGCTACCGAACAAATCTAGCAGTCCACTAAATAAAAAAAGGCTAAAAAGTGCTTAATACATCGGCACCACACCCTAGAAAAGGGAAAAAAGCAAGGACTGAACTGCTCTAGAAGAGCTGCCGAAGCATCTATGGCTAGGAAACACCCTAGTCGGCAGCCAACAAGACCCTGGTCGGCATCAAAGGCCAGAGCTAATGCCAGCAGATAGTTTATGGTCGTGCTGGACCGTTGTAAACACTAGTTGGAACTAATGTCAGGACAGTTTAAATGGTCATGTCAGACCGTTATAGAGACTAACCGGAATCAATGTCGAGACATGCCGGACCGATGTAGAGAATTGGATATTGAACCAGCAAGCATGGCACACACATAACTTATGATGTGGTGCTGAACGATGATGACAACAGATGACTGAGTGCGCCAAGGGACAGCTTATTAGAAAGTGCGCCAGGGGGGCAGCTTAGGTGGTGCGCCAAGGGGGCGACTTGGGTTGTGCGCCAAAGGAGGCAACTTAGGTTGTGTGCCAGATGGGGCGGCTTAGGTGGTTCACATGGTATATCACCATGCTCACCATGATATAGGAATAATACCCCCCCTCCCTCAAACTCAAATAGATTTGAAAATAGAAACCTATTTGAGGTTGAAATAGAGGGAAAGACAAAGTGGAACAGAAACACACGAAAAAATGGATTGCAAGTAAAAAAAATATGATAGAGATATTTGAGATAGGAATAAACTAGCAAATAGAGGAAGAGATCACCATGAAGTGATACTGAAAGAAAATGTGACAGTAGAATGGGTTGAGGTCCGATGGGCGGCTAAGGCAAGGCTGCCGCCCGCCGATGAAGCAAAATTATTAGGTACTTAACCTAGCTTTGATACCAAAAAGAATGAAAAGAATTATTTGGCTTATCCATGAATGAGGTAGAGGCCATGTATATATAATAGATTCATGATACAATTTAGGAACAGATATAAATAAGAAAACAATACTAAATCAGTAATTGATACAATCACAGATTATATACATAATACTAAAAATAAAAAGATTCTATGTACTCTAATTTCCATATTCAACAATCAGATGGCTCTTGCTACAAAGTCTGGTTCCCGGGGTTATATTGGTCCAGTTACTTGCCATCATTGTGGCGCTTCTAGTCATGTTAAGGCTCGTTGCTTCAAACTTCGCCCTTGTGGTGCTGGAACCCTTCGCATTGCGACTCTAGTGGATTCCATTACTCCTGCTCCTGGGTCTTCTCATCTCCCTAATTTACAGGAATAATACTCATATTGGTCAGCTTCAAGCTCAGCTTAGATCTTTTACTGCCAGTTCTCATGGCCCATCATCTACCACTGCTGCTACCCTTGCAACAAGTACTTCTGCTGCTTTCCATGTTCAGTCTGCTAGTCCCTCATGGACTCTAGATTCTGGGGTTAACGATCATATGACGGGTGAATTTTTCTTTCTTTCTTCGCCAGTCCCAACTATTATTGCCCAATCTGTGTGTCTTGCTGATGGTTTGTTATCATCTATTCGTCATAAGGGTGTAGTGTCTTTATCTCCTATCATTACTTTATCATCTATTTTACATGTTCTAAATTTTGCATATAATCTCTAATACGTTAGTCGTCTTGCCAAACAATTTAATTGTGTTGTCATCTTCTTACCTTCTTTTTGCCTTTTATAGGACCCGAGTTCGAAGAAGATTTTTGGCAAAAGCTATGAGCATGATGGGTTCTACTACTTTAGGGATCCATCGGACAAGCCTTCCTCTTCTTCATTAGCTAGTTTTCAGACTTCCGTTTTGCCTGCTTCTATGTCTAGTGTTTTTAATATTCAGACTTTATAATTATGACATGCTCGTATGGGTCATGTTAATTTTCAATATTTATGTCAACTTTTTCCTTCATTTAATAAACCTTGCAATGATTCTAAATTTCATTATGTGGTTTGTGAGTTATCTAAGCATACTAGTACTAGCTATATCCCTCATATGACTTGTGCTCCTAGTGCTTTTGATCTTATACATTCTGATGTCTGGGGCCTTTCCCCTGTCACCGCTTTTTCTGATCATAGATATTATGTGACTTTTATTGATGATCATACTAGGTGCACTTGGGTTTATCTACTTCGTCGTAAATCTGATGTATTTTCCATTTTTGTCCAATTTTTACAGATGGTTAAAACCCAATTTCATACAGTTGTTGGGATTATCCATTCTAATAATGATGGGAAATATATTTCTAATGCATTTTGTTCCCATCTCAATCAAACCGGTATTCTTCAACAACTTCCTTGTCCTCAGATCCCTGAACAAAATGATGTTGCTGAACACAAAAGTCGTCATATTATGTCTGTTGTCTGATATCTTCTTCGAGGTATGAGTGTTCCCAAGTCTTATTGGCATATGGTTATCCTTACTGCTGTTTACCTCATTAATAGGACCCCTAGTCGTGTGTTGCATGGTCTCACTTTGTTTCATATCCTTATGCCCACTACCACTCTGTTTCCACTCTTACCTCGTGTCTTTGGGTGTACATATTTTGTTCAAAATTGGAATCTCACTCGCACAAAGTTAGATGACAAATCTATTTGTTGTATCTTCTTAGGGTACTCTTTCATGTCCAAAGGGTATAGGTGTCATGACCCTATATCTTGTCACTTTCACCACACTTTGGATGTTAAATTTTGTGAGGATTTTCCTTTCTTTGGTACTAACCCTTCTTTTTAGGCTTCTGCTCCTATTACTTTCACTGTTCGCCTGGTGACCATTTTGGACAAAGTTAAAAATAAGGATGTCCTCCTTTCTCCTCAACCTTCGCCTCCTTCCCCATTGCAAGTATACTCCCGTCGCCCACGCACTCAGCCCCTCCTGTCGCTTTTCCGATCTTTGGGTCAAGTAACTCTTCTCCTTTAGCTCTTCCTCCACCGCCTCGTCGTAACCCACATCGAGATCGGCATCCTCCAAATCGTTTGAGTTATTTGAGTAGTACTAATCATCCTCTTTCCAAGTATCTTTCCTATGATAGGGTTTCCCCTTCTTACTGTTCTTTTCTTGGCAAACTTGAGTCGGAGTCCATTTCTCGTTCTGTGTCTGAGGTCTTTCAAAATCCCAAATGAGTAGCGGCTATGCAGACTGAGATGGCGGCCTTAGAATAGAATCACACTTGGAATCTTGTAACTTTACCTCCTGAGGAAAGCACGGTTGATTGCAAATGGGTGTTCACCATAAAGTACCTCGCTGATGGCTTAGTTGACCGTTACAAAGCCTGCTTAGTGGCCAAAGGTTTCACACAGATTCCTGGCAAGAATTTTGGTGCCACTTTTGCCCCCGTCGCCAAGCTTACTTATGTACGTCTCCTTATCTCTGTTGTAGTATCTTATTCTTGGCCTCTTCATCAACTTGATGTTAAGAATACATTTCTCCATGAGGGATCTTCTTGAGATGACATGGCTCCTTTACCTGGTTTTCGAGCTGATAAGGAGTATTCGGAAAAAATGTGCCGTTTACGTAAATCCTTGTATGGTCTGAAACAGTCTCCACGAGCATGGTTTGGTCGCTTCAGTTCTGTTATTATATCTATGGGCTTTGTTCAGTGCCACTCCGATCACACTTGCTTCATTCATTGAAATTCTATAGGTCAGTGTATAGTCTTGTTAGTTTATGTGAATGACATTATTCTCATAGGTGATGACTATGTCGGCATTGGTCAAGTAAAAAAGGACTTGGGCCAAACTTTTGATATTAAGGATCTGGAATATCTCAAATATTTTCTGGGAATTGAGGTGGCATGCTCAAGGAAGGGGATCTCCTTGTCTTAAAGAAATTACACCCTTGACTTGCTTCATGATATGGGTATGTTTGGGTGTAAACCTGCTTTTATTCCTATGGATCCTAATGTCAAACTCACATCAGAGTCTGGTGAGTTGTTGAATGACCCAGGCATGTATTAACGTCTTGTTGGACGCCTCATTTATTTGACCAACACTAGACCTAACTTGACATTTGCAGTTAGTGTTGTAAGTCAGTTCATGCATGCACCTCGTAAAGAGCACCTTGACGCAGTTCATCATATTTTGAGGTATTTGAAAATTTCTCCTGACTTGAAATTGTTCTTTACCGCTGGGCTCCAATCTGGGCTCTCTTGTTTCACCGATGCCGACTATGCAAGATTTAAGATTGATCGGTGTTCCACTTCTAGCTTCTGTACTTTCTATGATGATCATCTTATCTCATGGAAAAGTTAGGAGCAGGCGATTGTTTCTAGGTCTTCTGCAGAGGCTGAGTATTGGGCTATTGCACATGGGACATGTGAGATTCTTTGAATTCGCTCTATTCTGGCTGAATTGGGTTTTGAGGAGACTATTCATTCATCTTTATTTTTTGACAACAAATCTGCCATTATGTTATCCCTTGATTTTGTGCTTCATGAGCGTACCAAGCATATCGAGATTGACATACATTTCATTTGAGAAAAGGTTCAGACTGGTATTATGTGTCCATCCTTCGTCTCTTCTTCTCAGCAGTTGACAGATATATTCACAAAATCTGTGGAACCAACTTTGCTCCAGTCTTCCATTGACAAGCTACGTTTGTTGAATATCTTCACGCCAACTTAAGGGGGAGTGCTGAATATAAGAATCAAAATATTATATGTTTGAATATGGAAATTAGAATAGAAATTATTTTGATTGTAGGAATCTTGCCTTGTGCATATTATTTCCTAAATTGTATCATGAATATATTTATATATAGATGGCCTCCACCTCATTGATTGGTAAGTCAAATAATTATTTCCATTCTTTTAAGCGAAGCCCCACATCGCCTGAGTACTAAGGTAATATTAAGCATATAAGTGTGAGGGCACCCTCACCTTAAGAGCTAGCTTTTGGGGTTAAGTTCTATCCCAGACCATGTAACAATGGTATCTTGGCCATTTCTGTGTGGCAAACCATGAGGTAATGGAGTATAGGTTTTTGCTTTTGTATGGGTAGTTGGTTAGGGTGTTACCTTCTATTCACTCACTTCATTGTTATCGAGCTTTGCTCCATTACAAGCACAGGTAAACTCTCATGTGTTCACAAGAGATTGCATTATAGGTCCATGCATTGGATATTTATTAAACTGAGAAGTATTATTTTTCACTAGATCCTAGAAAGGTTTTTCACAAAAGTCATTTTCAGATAAATTAACTTTTTCCAAGAAAAACAAACTTAGTGATTGATTCCCTCGTGCAAGTAATCGATCTCTAAAGCAGAAGAAGGTGATCGATCTCTAATCTTCACCATCAATCCCTCTGGTGCATCAATCAATTGCTGACACGAATAAGTCAATTCTTGTGCCAAGGCTTAATTTTGGTTTTCAACCTAGTAGAGGGCAATCAATTGCCAAAACAGGCATTAGGAATGTTTTTATGAAGTGATCTATCGCTCCTTTGTAGGGATCAATAGCCAATAATGATTTTCGTGTAATCTTTTCATAAACAAGTTTGGTTACCCTCATCCTTGATCCATTTTTAGGGTAACCTAACTGAGATTTAACACAACCGTTTTCATTAAACTCAAAAATTCTGAGATACGTTTTTCATACACGTGAGAGATTTTTCTTTTGAGTGTTTTCTTAGTACATTGAAAAAAATCCTCAACCATTGCATTGCATGGTTCTCACACCCTTATCGGTTGGGTAATCAGAGCCATACGTTTCTTACAATATAACTATACCTAGGCACTCTCACGCTCCTGCTTCGTACAGCTACAGGATACAACCACACTAGCTCCAACTAATAAAAGTTCCATTTCTATACTTCTTTATGATACCTAAAGAATACAACCTATGAAACAATCTCCACGAGCATGGTTTGGTCGCTTCAGTTCTATTATTATATCTATGGGCTTTGTTCAGTGCCACTCCGATCACACTTGTTTCATTCGCCAAAATTCTACAAGTCAGTGTGTAGTCTTATTAGTTTATGTGGATGATATTATTCTCACAGGTGATGACTCTGTCGGCATTGGTCAAAGAAAGGAGAACTTGGGCCAAACTTTTGATATTGGCCTTGTTTGGGAAAGGCTATTAATTGGCCTTTTAGGCTAAAATAATCAATAAAACAAAATATCACATCAAACCCATAATCATTTCACTTTTTCTCTCACAAACATCACATTTAACTACAAAAAAATCCAACCATCTTCCCAAACACAATTTTTTGCCTGCTAAAATAGCCAAAAACTAAAATAGCCAACTTCCCAAACAAGGCCATTAAGGATCTGGGATGTCTCAAATATTTTCAGGAAATTGAGGTGGCTCGCTCAAGGGAAAGGATCTCCTTGTCTTAAAAAAAAGTACACTCTTGACTTGCTTCATGATATGGGTATGTTAGGGCATAAACTCACTTCTACTCCTATGGATCCTAATGTCAAAACTCATATCAAAGTCTGGTGAGTGGCTGGATGACCTAGGCATGTCTCAGCGTTTTGTTAGACGTCTCATTTAATTGACCAACACTAGACCTAACTTGATATTTACAATTGGTGTTGTGAGTCAGTTCATGCATGCACCTCGTAAAGAGCATGACACAACTAATTTGTTTAGACACATAACCAATAGAAACGAAACAGAAACACACAAACATAAAATAAATAAAAAGCAACTTACACCCAGTAAACAATAAAAGAAATATTGTAATATTTTACTGTCAAATGTTTGTTAATAAATGAATCACACCTTTCGTTGCTGTGCATCTTGTGGTGGAGGCCAGAACAACGAGGAGAATTGAAGACTATCGATCCACCTTTCACATGAACTAGCCATATAATATTTTTTGGGTAAGAATAGAGGCAGTAGGTACTCTCACTTCAACCACTACCAATCAAGGATCAGAAGATTGTAATTCAACATTCTCAAGGTCAAACAGAGCACCAACCCAGATCTTTTAATCAATCAATAACTGAGAAGCTTCCAAGTTCATCCGCCTAGAAAATTACAAATTGCATCTCTCACTCGCAAGCAGTATGAACTCAATAATTGCCGGCTCTGCAAAGTCACTGAAACATAATCAAAGATGCAAAATAAAATATCATCAATATTCACTTAAGCCAACTAAAAAATAAAAAGATTGGGAAAAAACTATCCAATTCAGGAATTAAAAAACAAACAAACAAACTATAAGCTAAGCCCAAATTCTCTGTAGATATATAAGCAACTTTTTTTGGTAAACTAAAATTTCTAGTTACTTCAATCGAAAATCATTTGAAATGAGAGTAAATAAGCCTTGTTAGTGCTTTGATTAATCAAAATGACAAAACTCAACAAAGGAATCGTTATTTGGCAACTATCTATACTATGTATTAAGCAAAAGGGGGTTTTTAACCCCAAGCCTTGTGGAAGCTCTAATCTCCCAATCTAAATTTTCTGATTTTTTGATTTAAAAAAAAAAAAAAAACTTAGCATTTATTAATTTCTCCCAACTCCCAAGTCTTACTCTCATAATAACACTTTAATGCATTAAGAACAAACATTTAAAAAAAAAAAATTTGAAAAGTCCCAACACATATGATTATTATCCCTCATAATAACACTTTAATGCATTAAAAACAAGCATAAAAAAATTCTTAAAAAGTCCAACACATATGATTATTATCAAAATATTAAACTTTAATATAATATAATAAAAACAAAGACATTTAATTCCTTGAAAAGTCCAACACATATGATTATTATCAAAATATTAAACTTTAATATAATATAAACAAGAAAAAAAAGAAGGCATTTAAAAAAAAAACATTTAAAAATCACAATTCATCCGTGCATAGCACGGGCGATATGCTAGTTCAAATAACACAAAAACGAATATGCACCAGGTTTATTGAAGAAATTTGTCGATAAACTTAGAAAATCATGAATTGAATTTCTATAACCTCTGTTTGGTTGCTGAGAAAATACAAAAAAAAAAAAAAAAAAAAAACACTACTGCTACTACTGCTACCACTACTACTACTACTTCTATTTCTTAAAAAAAAAAAATTACGCTAATCCAAAACCGTTTAAAATGGATCAGTTTAGTCTGTCTGAAAACTACAACAATAAAACGATTTATTTTCGTTTCTAGCATTTTCCACAACAACCAAACAGAACCGACTACGAAATTTCACCACAAAACCATCATATCAAAAAATAGAAAGAAAACAAATATATATATATATATATATCTGTTTTACTTGCCTGCGAATTATGTCTAGAAGATTTTTCCTTCGTATTTGTTGCGAATTGGTGCGAGTGATTTTAGGTTTTGAGTTGCGACTTCAAATTTGAGCTTTGTATTTTTCTCTTCTTTTTTTCTCTCCTAGCAGAAGTAGCAGATTTTGGTTGGGTGGAGATAGTCTAGAGAGAGAGAAAAAGAGGAGATCTTTAGCTGCTCTCTCTGTCTTCCTCAGATCCGGACGCTTCATACGTGGCAATGATATTTTCCACGCTTAAAAACCTTGGATGTATGTCAAATCTATTATCATCATCCTATACCAAAAAAAAAATTGTATGCGCGTTACATACATACATATATATATATATGCATGTATGTGGACGCAATTTTAAATAACAACAAAAAAATATTATTTAAAAAAAATATACAAATAATTTGGATTTACTCGATTTAGAATTTCTAGGGATTAAGTGTGGCCTTTTTAAAATTCATGGATTTTTAGAGACAAGAAGCATAAGCAAAGAGATGTCGCAAAATTTACATGTTCAAGAATTTACTAATATTGATCAAAAAGTTGATACTTTAGTGAACTAGCACGATAATTGTTCATCGATGTCGCCCTCTAGTGGTTGGTTTAAAATCAACTTTGACAAGTCTTTCTTTGCATGAGCATTATCATTCAAGATCATAAAGGGATGTCATAGTAATCATGTTCAAAAGACCTAGTTAATGCCGACTGTGTAGAAGCTCAAGCTCCATATAGAGTAATGAGATTTTGCACAGGATTTGGGTTTGTATGAAACCCAACTTGAAAGCAATTCTTGATCTATTATTAAAGGGATTCAATAAGAAGAAAAATTACTTTAAGCACTCACATAATTCAAGAGATAAGATAGAAACTCAAGAGTTTTTTATGTTACATTGTCTAGCCCGAATGGTTAAAAGTTTTCATGATCAAAAAAATTATATACCGAGGCCTGGAAGTAGAAGTTTGGACCATCTACGAAGGCCTCACAATCATCTTTGAAAAGAATTGGAAGGACATGGCGATTGAAGTGGACTGTATTGAAATTATAGAGCTCATTCAAAATGAAAACCCACAGACGTGCACCTTCAGAACACTCGTGGAAGACTCAAAATCCTTGCCTGGTCTAACGAGATGCACCCTCAAACATGTATTCCATGAAACAAATAGATGTACAGATGCCCTTGCCAAAATAGGAGCAAAACAAGATAAAGATCTAGTGGTAATGGAAGACAAAAAAAAAAAAAAAAAAAGGGCAAATTACATTAACAGTCCCTATAGTTTGGGACTTATATCACTTTGGTCCTTAACTTTTCAATTGTAGCACATTTGAACTTGAATTTTAAATCTTATTTCAAATAAAGACAATTGAAGATACCATTACTCAATTTCAAGCTCAAATTCCTCAATTTGATAAAATATAAACTAATTTGACAAAAATAATTGTCAAAAAAATATTTTTGAATTTTAAAAATGATTTCTATCCACCAATATAAAATTATATAAAATTGATAAATTTTTTACATATTTATTTATTTATTTATTACCAAATCAATTTTTATTATGTGTTTGAATGATAATCATATAATGGATGGCTGTTTTTATTTTCATTAAATTAGTTTCTATTTTTTCAAAACTCAAATATGGCGACAACTTTGATATCATTATTAAATCAATCCATTAAATCAAAAAAATTCAAAACTAAAAACATTTTATATATTAATATTTATTACACATTAAAAGCCCGACAACCACACATTTATATGATCATCATCCAAACACGTAATAAAAATTAATTTGATAAAATAAATAAATGCATAAAAGATTTATCAATTTTCCATAATTTTATCTTTGGTGAGTAGAAATAATTTTTAAAAATTCAAAAATATTTTTTTGATATTTATTTTTGTCTAATTAGTTTATATTTTATTAAATTGACGACTTTACCTTTAAAATTGAGCAATTGTATCTTTAATTATTCTTATTTAAAACAAAATTCAAAATTTAGGATCACATATGTCACAATTGAAAAATTAAGAATTAAAGTGATACGAAACTTAAATTATAAGAACTGTTAGTATTAAAAATAGTGATGGTTAAATGGATTTATTTTTAATTTTGTATAGACACACATAAGGGGCATTTTTGACCTTTTAAAAAAAACCCAAGATGCCTTCACCTGCATGTATGGTCATCAATAATACACATGCCTATCGTATGCACATCCTTTAATAAACAAAAACGTGGGTCCGCAATGGGAGTCCAGCATGTAGGCAGGAGATCAGGGGCACTTCACTACGAGAAGATATATTCCTGGCACAGGATTTAGCCACGTGTGTGTTAGTCCCAGTTGAGATCCAAATGTGTGTCTAAGGTGTGTTCGGTAACGAGTCAAATAAATAATTTATTCACTTATTCGTGTTATATTATTTTTTTATTTTTATAATAAATTAAAAAAATAAATTATACACAAACCACCCCTAAACAGTGTATTATTAGAGAAAATTCTATTTATTTATTTATTGCTTACTTATTTTATTATTATTATTATATGTATCTGTCTAATAAATATTATGCATATAAGGTCTATCATAATTTTAAAATGATAGAATACATCATGTAACATTAAAAGTTACATAAGAAATTGAAAGTTTTAATAAAAAATTTAAGTGATATATGGTAACATTCTAAGCAAAATTATACAGTTTGTAATGTTATATAAATTAGCAAATTTCATTAAATATATATATATATATATGTATTTATTGATGTGATATTTATTGTATAATTAGAGTGAGTCATGTTCTAAGTTATAACATTTAATTGTTGAATGACAAATTAATTAATAAAATATTGTAAAATTTGTTAATTTATTTAATATTTTTCACATGTAGTATTCAATGAGATTCATAGGTTATGAGGTCATATTTGACAATTGATTAAAATAGTAAAAAAGTTAATATAAAATGTCCATTTATTTTTAAAAAAAATTTTGCAAGTATTTTTGTAAAAAGTCAAAAAATTATTAAAAAGATCAATTCACAAACCAACATTGAATAATTGATGATTGATTTTGTGATTGATTTTGATGATAGCAGCAATACTCTATCATTTTCAATGAATTTGCATTGGAGGTGGTTCTAGAATCATTATAAAATATTGAATAATTTAATCGAATTAAAAAAAAGAAAGCACATACTTCATTTTTGTTATGTAAATTTACAATAATGGATCCACTTTTAGGTATATATATATTTGCCAATGACATTTTTGAGGTAATTTCATTGCCTATTAGGCTTCGTTTGGGAACAAACTTTTTTAGTAACTTTTTGACTTTTTGGCTAAAATGTGATGCAAAAAAAAACTAGTATGTTTGGGATGACTTTTTGACTTTTTATGAAAAGATGTGTACAAAGTAGAGAGAAAATGAAATCTTTGACTTTTTGGTATAGGTTGTTGACTTTTTGATTTTTTTTAGTAATTTTTTTGACTTTTTAACTAAATCGGTCGCTTCCCAAACAAGGCCTTAGTAACCAAAAGAAAGAAAGTAAAGAATAATCAATATATATTTACAATGGAACTAAGAGAAATGATACTGGCAGTCTTCATTTGAAAGTTTGTTACAAAAGTAATTTATTAATTAAAAAACTATAAGAAAAAAGGTTAATGCAAAAAAAAATGTTGCTTGTAGATTTATAATTTTTGTTTTTTTTTTTCCTAATAACTTTTAGCATATTTAAAATTAGCTTAAATTTTTTGTCGAGAAATAAATTCAAGAATTGAACTCAGGTTTTTTTTCATAAAAATATGTTTTTTAGTTAATTAATTGAACTTTTAATTATAGACCTATTTTGGAATTTAGAATTTTAGTGGAAAAGTTTAAAAGTTATTAATAAAAAATTAAGTATTTTTTCTACTTTTTATACGTAAAAAAATTAGTAAAAAGTCAATTTCTAAAATAACCATGAACATCAAATTCATATATTATACATGGTTAAAAAAAAAATAAAAATAAAGAAAGAGAGATCATCAACTAATTTATTACTTAATATTTTTATCAGTATAATAATTATTTGGAAGTTTTTTTTTTTTAACAGAAAAAAAAAAGACGCTCCGTGGAAATATCATAGCATCCGTAAGCTCTGGCCCTAGGATAGCTGATTGACAGCCAGATTTAATCCAACCTATAAGAAGATACTCACTACCGGGTAGGGATATAATCGGTTCAGTACGATCGATACTTAGATAATTTTTTTGCCGAACCGATAGTGTCGGTTTTATTATTTTGAGTATTGATATAGATCGTTTTTCCAATCAAACTGCATCGAATCGCATCAATTGAAGCGGTTCGGTTTAGTGCGGTTCAATCGGTTTAGGATCTTCCCAATTTAAGCCATTATTTAGTAATCACTCATTTATGTAAAAATATTGAATTAGCCATTCGTTAACTATTTCAAACATATCATATCTATTCATTTAATAAATATTTTACAATTTCTAGATTAACAAAAAATACAAACAAAAAATAATAATAAATATTAAGGTTTCAAGAATACTGAATTGGAATTAAGATTATATATAATATGGGTATACTAACTTAGATTATATAGGGATAATAGGATTAATTAATTGAGATTAATAATTTATTATTCTTATTAATATCATTATATTATGAAATTATATACATATATATATGTAATATAAATACAATATATGTTAAAGCGGTCAATTTCGGTTTAATTCAGTGCATAATGTACTTAAATCGATACCGAATCGAAACCAAATACAGACGGTTTGGTTCGATTTGATCAATTTTTTTTTTTTTTTTTTTCTTATATCCCTACTATTGGGATAACAATGGAACTCACTCATATCTACACCCACCCCCACAACAAGAGATAAAGTCTAAAAATAGGGAAACAATATCAATTCTAAATAGCGCACCTCCAAATAGGAATGTGCGTATTGCGGTTCGGGCGGTTTGAGAGTAAAATTACAAATCGAATAACAGATTGGTAGATTAGCAGATTGTTAAATCATTATTTGGACCGTTTTAGACTGATTGACAGATTGAAAAATATTCTAACAAATTATCAAACATTTATATAATATATAATACTAATTTGCATAATATTATATATATATATATATATATGTATAAAACATAAAGTGATTTTACATAATATGTTTCATATATATAATTACTAATTTGTAATAAATTTTACATCTTAAATATCTTTCACACTCATTTTTATTTTGATATTTTATTAGAAATTAAAAAATATATATGTATTAATTATAGCAGAGCAGACTAATTTGAAAGATGAATTATAAATTTTAAAATTTAACTATAATTAATGAATGGAACGATATAAATTAATACAAATTAATACAATTTTAACAAATTAGATAATATTTTACCCAATCCTTCTCCCAAATATCAAACCCTACTGTTCCGTGTAAAAAAATAGGTCAATTATCCAAGTTGGCACCACCCGGTGGTAATTAGATGGAAGTTTGGTAGTGATATTTGGAAAGATCTCAAAGAGAACAATCTAGAATGACAAACGAGGAACAAAGTTAAATGTCGGCCAATCCACCCACATTAAAAAACTAGAAAACAGCAAGCCACGCGTCGGAGCAATCCACCAAACCCGGTAATTCTCCTGATTTTTTTATTATAAAAAATGATTGAAAACGCTAAAAAAAAAAAAAAAAAAAAAAAAAAAGCTTTAATTGTGATTTTTTTTTTTTTTAAGGTAATAATGAAAGTTAAGCTTTAATTGTGATATGTCAAACCGTGAAGTGATGTTTTGTGTTAATTTTTTAATAAAAATTGAGAGTTTTAATTTTAAAATTTTAAAGAGAATTATAATAATATGATAAAAATGAAATCCATATATGATGTGATGTATATTTATATATATATATATATTTTTTTTCTTGTCACATCAAAACATTGTAACAATTTAAGAATTTGATAAAAAGTTAATTTTTTAATTTTTTTACACAGAAAGTCACAAAAAAACTAAACTTTTTTACAAAAAAAAAAAAACTAAAAAGTCAAAAAAAATCAAAAAATTAATTTTTTATTAACTTTCCAAAACACCATTCTATATCATCACTCTTTTTAAGGCATTGATTCAGATTCTCTTAAAACTCTCATCTCCACACACACGTGGGGGGTGAGAATTGGGAATTGAGAGAGAAGAGAAAAAAATAAAAAAATAAATAAAATTTGACCAATCAAAAACAAAATGGGTCAAGGAGTGATCCAAAGGGGTCTCAATCTTCATTCCTCTTTTTATTATTTACGCTCGGGTCATGCTAGGTTTCATGAAAACTTTCATGAAAACTCATCTATACCGTTGGATCATGAGATCATATCTGAAATAACGGTGTAGATAATTTTCATAGTAATTTTTCTTAAAATTTTTTCTTAAACTTAGCATTTTCCTTTACGCTCCAATCGACGTGGTCATAACTTTTTCACTAACTAAACAAGTCCTGATCACTATCGTGTCAAAAATGACAAGTTGTGTGGGGCCAACTCGTAGTAAACCTACTGATGGACGCCTATCTGATTCGGAAAATAATAACGTGGTCATAACTTTTTCACTAAACAAGTCCTGATCACTATCGTGTCAAAAATGACAAGTTGTGTGGGGCCAACTCGTAGTAAACCTACTGATGGACGCCTATCTGATTCGGAAAATAATATAGACCTGTCTAGTAAAGTTGTAGGAAAGTGATTCGGCAATGCTACAGACCCCCAGCTGGGGCACCCCCAGTGACCCCCAGTGACAGGTGGCGAGCTGCCATTGGCGAAAATCCAAAAAAAAAAAAAAAAAAAAAAAAACTGCTTTTTTGCCCAATCAGGAGAGACCCCCAGTGACCCCCACTGGGGGTCCAAGTCATTTTTCAAAGTGATTATAAGTTATAACTTAATAGTTTATAATTTATATTTAATATAAGTTAATTTTTGACTTATAAATTAAGTTTCTCCTCCCCATTCAAAGAATAAGTTGATTTTTGACTTACAAAAAGTTATAAGCTGTATTGTTAAGCTGAACTAAACACATCAAAATAGCTTAAATTAAACTTAAAGCTGAAATAAGCTAAAAATAAGTCCTACCAAACAGGGCCACAGAATTCTAAATTTAAAATAGGAAGTGTTTTTGATAAATTCTCTTTTTAAAAGTTTTATTTTATCCAATTCATATTTTTTTTTTTTTTTGACTATTTTATTAGATCCTATTTGAGGTAAGAAGGCTAAAACATCCCCAATCTCTCATGTCTCATATTAATGTTGATATTTAATGTTGATTGTTATTATGTTTTGGTAGTTCTCATGCATTAGGATGTTGACTGTCATTATATTCATATTAATTTGAAATGAATTTTTGTTATTGGGTTGTCAATTTTATGATGTAAATATTCACATCATGTAATTGAAATGAATATTCATATCATTATATTCACATTAATTTAAAATGATTTTTTCTCATAGTGTTGTCAATTACATGATGTGAATATTCATACTAAAACATATGAATGTGAACGTTCACATCACTACATGTTGTGAATAAAAATGCGTTGTCAATTAAAAATATAACATGTTGTAAACATTCACATCACTACATTAGATTGGAGAATTTTTCGGAAAAGTGTTGTGAACGTTCAAATTAGATGAGAGAGAATGTTCACATTATTTTTAATGTGTTATCAATTAAAAATAAGAAGATTCACATGTTGTGAACATTCACATCACTACATTAGATGAGGGAGAATTTTTCGGAAAAGTGTTGTGAATATTCACATCAGATGAGAGAGAATGTTCACATTATTTTTAATGTGTTGTCAATTAAAAATATATTCACATCAGATGAGAGAGAATGCTCACATTATTTTTAATGTGTCGTCAATTAAAAATATATTCACATTATATAATAATATAAAATAATAACATCAATGTTATTTAATTTGTATATGAAACTTCCTATGCCTTGGTCCTTTCTCTTTTCTCTCCGCATTAAATATCAACATTAAATATCAATATTAAATATAAGGGTATAAAAGTCTAAGAAAATAATGTAAATCAAGAAAAAAGACTTTATGGAATAAAAGTATAAATACATGGTGGGTTAAAAAATTCTTTCATAGATTTCTTGGGTTAGAACACTTCTAAATAAGATTTATCAATAAAAATCCCTTTAAAATATCTGATTTGGAAATAATACAAAATTCTAAATTTAAAACTCTAATTTGAACTTTAATAATGTGAAAAAACAAAAAATAAAAATAAGACACAAATATCACATCATGGATAGGGCCGGCTTATTAAAACTCCTCTCAAGCTCTATATTTAGAGCTCCTAATCTTTTTTTTTTTTAATCTAATTTAAAGGTTGTTTGGTTAGTTGGATATTAGAATTTTTTTTTATTTTTTTTAATTATATTATTTTAAAATTTTTTTTGTATATTTTTTTTTTTATAAAAAATTTAAAATACACTTATTTAAATTATTCTAAACAACCCCTTCACTTCCACCAACCACAAAAAGGAGCTTCCCATAAAAAAAATAAAAAATGAAGAGACAATTACCACCAAAAAAAAAAATCGTTTGAGTTTTGTGATAGAATAAAGGGGCATTGACCGGTAAATCCCATTTTTCCATCTTATAAATTATGTGGTCCTAATTGTTTTCTTTAAAACCGTTTAGTTCTCATGAGTGTTTGTTTATTATTTTGCCATTGAGGTATTAATTTGTGGTTGTTTGGCGCGCGTGTGTTTATGGGAATGGGTGTGTTTGTGCTTCACGTCCAATCAAAAAAGGAACTAGTACTATTTTTAGGTGGTGTGTATTACAGGCAAGTGGTTGTGGGTCGTGATGTAGGTGGAGTGAGTGGTGTTTGTGTGATGTTGGGGAGTTATGTTGTCACGTGATCAAACCCACCCACCCGATCAAACACGATTTCGGATCCTGTGTAACTTGACCCACTGAAACGTTCCTAAAAATGGTTAAGCATTGTTGGTTTGGGTAATACGAGTTGGTAGTGTTTGTCGACGTGAACCCTAGAATTTGTTACGATTATCCCCTTTTCTGATTTGAATTTCAAATTTCAATTTTCAATGATTGCAAAACCCACGTTACAGATTTAGGCAATATTTTACGCATTTGTTTGTGCATAAGAGAAGCTTTAGGGTTCAAATTCGTTTATTTCTTGGTGGTGAAGAACCCTCATATCTTCAATGGAAAAAGGTTGTTGCTCTGTGAACCTTCTAGATCAAAATGAAGTCCCATTGACAGTAGATACAAAGTATTATTCAAATGTTTGAGACAGGTAAGTTGTTCATGGATTGGGTTATTATTTTACCTTTATTCGACTATTTTGATGTGGTTTTTAGTTATTGGTGGCTTGTGGTATGTGTTCTTCCACACAACCAAATATGGATGTATGCATTTTTTTTTTAGTTTGTTACTTCATGGCGTGTTTCCCACTATGTGTGTATTGTGTTGTTTGTGAACTGTTTTGATTGGTTTTCTATGTGTTTTGGTTTTAGAACGTGGGGAATATTCTACGTGTAGGGCCATTTTGGTTGGGATGTTGGGTGCTTTTGCCGGGGATATGAATTCCTGAAGTTGGGGTTGTTGGGTTGGTACCCTTTCATGTTGTGGGGTATATGTGGCATGATTATTGTGAAAAGGATTAATTGGGTGTGGGGGTTTTATTTATGCGAATGGGGCGTGGTGTGGGGGGACTGTAGGCACGTGTGTGTGCGGAGGGTCAAATGATTTTGTAATGATTATGTGTAGGAAAGTCGTAGTTGATCTAGCATGTTATATGTTTTTGGGTTGGACGTGGCATATGTTTGTAAGTTTAAAATGTAATTTGCTATGTGGGTTTATAATTGATGCTGTTGGTCATAGGTTGTTTGCCGTCTATGGTGTACATGGGCGATTTATGAAATTGGTGTCAACATTTTTGTTTTGGATTTGTAATTAATGTTGTTCAATTACGTGCTGATTTTTCTGATCGTGTTGTTGGCAAGTTATCGTTGTCGTGGAACAAATATTGTTATTGTATTGTAGTTGATTGTGGTGGTACTGTGAGTGGGTTGGGTAATGTTTTTTTTTTTTTTTTTTTGAAATACTGAAATTTGTTCCTTTAGTGAAGTTGTCCGTTTTGCTTATGTGACTTGTGGAACTGCAAGGGTTAACACTAAGGAAAGTTGGTAGACATGTTCATGTGAGCATAAACGGCAAGAGGCAATGGTCTTGTCATCAAAAAGTAAAGTTGGGGTGAACATGCCTAGACAAGTCCTGTTTAAGCGGCCTAACATTGTGTCCTGTTCTGGTGGTGCTAGGAAGCATATCAAATCGTGGCTGAATTTTCGGTCTAACAGTGCTGGGATCATTAAAATGGTTTACGCAGTAAATTTGAGAGAAGTGCACCTGGCACACTTAAGGAAGACACCATTCTGGCTTATGATTGAAGCTATATTAGTCAATCAGCTTGATCACACTGAGTTCTGAAAAGGCAACAATTTGATTGTGTGTATCATAAGGTCGTATAGCGTACGAGAAGGGAAGTTTGTTGTTGGGGGATGTGGTATTGACGTGACGAATGAGGATGTGAAGCTATTGTTTAGGTTGCAAAGTGGCAATGTATTCATTGATTTGACGCCACGGTCGAGACCTGCGTCTGATTTTGTCCAGCGTAGGTGCCCCGGAACAAGTAGGATTATAGCGAAACTTGTGAGGGATTTTCTGACGGAGGCGACGGTGGGGGACACGCCACACGATCATGAGGACACTGCCAAATTCCTTTGTTTGTACGTATGTAGGAAACTATTTTTTTCAATGTCCGGTGAGACAATTAGTTAAACATTGATCTGGTACGTGGACAACATTGACGCGATGAAATTGTATGATTGGAGTAACACGCTGATGTGTCCGGTGAGGGACTTCCATCGAACACCGAAGAAAGTTACCGGATGCGTAGTTGCTTTAACGGTAAGTGTACTATTTGTGTTTTGGTTGTTGGTTTTTTTTGTTAACCTAATTTAATGTTGTTTGGTAAGACCTTGGTTGGTTGTTACATGGATTTGTGTTTTGTGGTGGCCTGTGGTGCAGTTTTGGTTATGTGAACACACGACCATTGTGAAAGCCAAATATGGGCACAGGTTTCCCAGATTCCTCAGATGGGACATTGGTGAGGTGATATCTAATTCGCATGGTTTGAAACTATCTGATCCAAACAACTTTTAGGTACCTATTTGTGATTTGTTAGGGTATTTTTTAGCTCGTTTAGTGTTGTGTTACAGCTCTTATTGTTATGTGTGGTGGCGGTAATTATGGGTTTACAATGCTCCCGTTTTGGATAGGTGATCACGAAACAGTTGGTTATACAGGCGCACAAAGTCTCAATTTTAGAAGGAAAATGTGTGATAGGGGATGGAAATGTGGGATTTGTTGAAGACGAGGGTGATAAAGTGGCAGGAGTGGGTGTTAGCGTGTTTGTAGATGTTAAACTAGAGGGTAGGAGTTATGGTAAGCATCATGGTGGGAACATATAAAACGAACTGTGGACAGCAGCGTATATTATGCAAAGCTGACAACGTGGAGGTCTATCCAGTGAGGAGTTGGTTGGGTGAGATAGTCAGTTTTTACCCCAGTGTAGTAGTTCGATAGGGCAGAACGGGTGCGAACACGTTCGTCCATCTAGTCCTGATTTTGGGATTAGGGACGAAGGGGACAGCCAAATTATAATGGAGTTGAAGAAAGAAGTTGCTAGATTGAAATAGAAGAATGAGATGCAATCAGTTAATCTGGTGGCAGGTTTTGAGAGCATTTTTAGGGTGAAATACGAAGAATGCAAGAAACTTGTAGTTGAGAATGAAGAGTTACGACACATTGTTGCAGCCCTTGAGGAGCAAGTTGCTGAGCAAGCAGTGCATAATGTGACGCAAAGTTTCTGTGGTGTCAACGTCACATCGAGGACGGAAGCTGGAAGCACTATAATTCGATGCGAAGCAGATCTAGTACCGGTGGTGTGCATTATGCTGAGGCTGTCAAACTGGTGAGTTGATTTGAATTATGGTAAAATTGGTCATTTTGTAATAGTAATGGAATTCCATGTTATTTCTTCTCATTAGGTTCCCTGTGATTGCATAGAAAAACATTGTAACGGTTGTGCAGCAGCACCCGATGCGGTGTATGGATTGGATCAGCTGGTTGGTATGCAAGATTTTGACATACCAGTAGAATCAGTCTCTGAGTGCCCCCAGCAACGGTCGAAAACGTAAGTGCAACGTAATTGTTTTTTGAACAAGGTTGAAGGTGCACAAGATGTGAGATGTATGTTGTTGGCGCCACTTTTTTGTGTTTTTTGTTACAGCATGGACTGTGCGATAATCATTTGTGCTATAATGAGATAGTATGTGAATCACGTTGATGTGGGACGTTCATTGGAAGGTGGCAACTGCAATGTGTTACGTGCGAACATGGTGAAAAGTTTCGTAGGTGATCCTGTACGTGGGCTAGTGAACAACATAGGCTGAATGGTGAGGTGATGGCAGTTCAGTTAATATTCCGTTACTTTGGATAACAACTAGTTTAAATAGTAATGCTCAATTAGTACGTTTGAATAAGTCCCTTTTTCTGGCCTTTTGAGTACTACTATTTATAGTTTTTGTGTTGGTTATACGTTTTGTCGTTCGCATTTGGTGTTTGGTGTTGGGTTTTGTCATGGATGTTTTTAATTATACATAATTAGAAAAGTGTTTTCTCTCATTGAAGCTTATACGTGTATTAGGCATAATGTTTTGTTCATACGGGTTCCTGACTTGCGTGCATTACCGAAAGTGAAGTTTTTTTTGTTCATATGGAGATGATGATGTGAATGTGTTGTTATAATGGGATTGACATGTCACTGACAGGTTGTTGTTCACTTTGTTTCGTTGGCAATGTAACAAGTTTAATATTTAGATTAGGGTGCAAATGTTTGTTGGAAGGGGGATTGTGTGTTTGAAGTTGTTGTTTTTGTTCATATGAAGATGATGATGTGAATATGTTGTTACAATGGGATTGACATGTCACTGATAGGTTGTTGTTCACTTTGTTTCGCTGGCAATGTAACAAGTTTAGTATTTAGATTAGGGTGCAAATGTTTGTTGGAAGGGGGATTGCGTGTTTGAAGTAGTTGTTTCTGTTCATATGGGATATGATGATGTGAATGTGTTGTTACATTGGGATTGACATGTCACTGACAGGTTGATGTTCACTTTATTTTGCTGGCAATGTAGCAAGTTTAGTATTTAGATTAGGGTTCAAATGTTTGTTAGAAGGGGGAATGTATGTTTATTTATGATGTATACAGGGTCGTATAGTTGTTATTAGTAGCTTAAATGTGAGCTTGTTACATGTATCATGATGCGTATGGATATTCACACAGCTTTCACGTTTTGCAAATGAGGCATGTCGTAGGTGATACGTAAGTTACCTATTGTGAACTTAGTGCTGTTAAGTGGTGAGCAGGTATGCTATCATGCTGTAATGTAGTTACGAAATTTATTTATCGAGGCCCATGTCAGATCGTTTGAATTACTAACAAAGTTAATGTTGTGTTGTAGTTGTGAAGACTATAGTACAATATTCACATAATGCCATTCGCATGGTGGGGATGGTAAAACCTGGTTGTCTTGATACCAACCACGGAAGGCAAGTGTGTAATGGTAATACCAAGTACATTGTGGTGAAAACAATTATTGAATTACTTGAAGGAAAGTTGATATTAATAATTGAGTGTACCAGTGATATAAAATTGGCTATAATAGAGTCGTGTGGCATCGCACACAATTATTGGAAGGGAAACAATTAAACATAATTATTCCAGCGAAGAAACAACTTGAAAGTAGTTAAAAAGCAATGTATCACATATGGCAAGCATATAAGTTGCTAAGGTTTTATTGATGACGTGGGTGGTTTTCATGATGTGGTTAAATGGGTTCGTTGCATGTCTTTCTGTTATGGTTCCCCATGCACCCACATCTGCCGCATCTGATTTGCTGAACATGTTTTCTCTTTGACAGTGTCCTCTTATTCTTTTGCCTACCAGGTGGACGTTTCACGGTGGGCGGCTTGATGATGTAATCACGTCGGTTGAAAGGCGGTTGCTCGACAGTGGGAATTGGGAAAATGCTTGCTGCATAAGTTGAACGATATTCGGACACATGGAATTATGGTTCGACCAATGTGTTCAAATCCCGACCACTTTTTTGGATGGCAACCATTGCATGCGCGCAAGGGAACCCATTGAGCTGCCACTTGAAACATGAACAAGTGCGTTGACCGATATCAACGGTGACCGATGGAAAAGAGTGCACTTCTTACACATCAACGTTTGATTGGCTCACTTTCCATGATCTATCTTCCTTGAATGCTTTTTCAAAACCGGACTCCATTTTGGGACATATTGTGCCAGTCCACGTTTGGGAAGCATCTCTACGCTTCGCCATTTGCCGCATCAATTTGGTTCGGATGCTGTCAACCATTCTTGTGATTGGGAGGCTGCATGCTTCCCAGACCCATGAGTTGAATGATTCTGCAGCATTTGAACACATCTCACCATAATCCCGCCCCCTGTAAAATGAGTTGGACATGTCCAGAAATAAATATGACCATTATGACAATATGTGTTGTACATGTGCATTTGTGGAGGAACATGTGGGACATACCTGAAAAATGCATTTGCCCAATGTTGCTAGGAATTCAGATGCAACTGTTCGTCTCGATTTATGGAATTGTTCAACTTTGTGGTTAAAAGTGATAACAGTTGGTGCGTACGTGCAATGTCGTAATTTGCTTACCAAATGTCCCTCAGATTTCTCTGCAAATGTTGAAGACAGAATGCATGTTCTGCATTTGGGAATACGGTTGGCATCGCTTCAAGCAATCCGAGGTTCCGATCTGATACGAAGGTTAGAGATCTGTCCTCATGCACCATCTGGGTGAGATGCTAAAGAAACCGAGACCAGTTTGCGGTGTTTTCGGAGTCCATAGCTGCATAAGATAAGGAGAACAAACTTGTGGATTCAAATAAATGTTTAGGACTCATTATATTCTGTATTCAATGGTTGTGACAAAAACATAGGCAGGATGGGTCAATGCCATTAAGAGAGATTATGAACGTGGTATGTTTGGTTGTACCGTGAATGGTGTAGTGTCATTGTATAAATTGAATGAACTGACCTTGGTTTTCATCTTTCGCGGTGGCGACAAGTAAGAACCCTTTGAAGCGCCCTTTGAGGAACGTGGCGTCTAGGAAAAGCAATGGACGGCAATGGTTGAACCCCTCGATACATGCTTTGAATGAAATGAAGTATCATGTGAACCGGTGTGTGTGGTCATCATATTCGATATTGATGTAGGTCTCGGGGTTGTGTTCCTATACCGCATTACTATACCAACGCAACTGATCAAATGAAATGGAGTGTGCACTGAACAGTTCACCCCTCGCTTTTTCGATACCAAGCCACGCCACATGGTAAGTGATGTCAAGGCCATAATCTTGTTTCAAGTCCAATATCACTTCTGTAGGACGGGTTAGTGGCCTATCCCGTACACGTTCAGCTATGATGTCGGCAACAAGCTCAGAACCAACAAGTGGGTTTGTGGATGTACGGACAACAATGCCACAAATGTATTCACTGTTCCATTTACGTAGGTAGAAAAATCCGTTGGCCTCCAATTTTCATCCTTGGACAGCCCACGTGCAAGCCTTTGATTTGTTCATAGCACAGATAGTCATTACCCGGACGGAGTCGTTCTTAACAAACTTGATCTGGAACCCACATTCGACGGCGTATTTCCGTAAAACATTACGAAATTCAGAAGCCCCATCTTCAAAGTGTTGTCCGATGTGGGTAAATCCATTTGCCCATGGAGCGGAAATGAAGACTTTCTCCTTGTGCAGACAAAATGATTGCAGCAGGTTGACTTCATCGTCCATTCCCAACTCATTTAGTACTGTAGCACCCGTTGTGACATGGGCATGAGTTGTCATTGGATCACTGCCAGGAGTGTTGTTATCCCCTTAAAGATGTTGTTCAATGACCACGTCAACTAACTGCAAGCGGAACGAACGGGCAAGGCAAATCATATTCTGCATAGCTACATCATTCTATAAGGAGAAGTTGTTATAGCCAGGGATCTTGTAGAACAACAAAATATTTCCCGGTCGGAGCTCGTCAAACTTCGAACAAACATAATTGACAAATTCAGCATATGTGTGCGTCGGCTGCAAACTATATGCAACATTTGTGGACCGGTAACAACATAACAACATCATAAAGGCGTCCATCTGCAAAATAGCATAGGTATTTGTATAGAAATACACACGATTAAGCATATGAAAATGATCCATCAAACCGAAATGAAATAATTACGATAAAAATACAACTGAAATCCGGATTGTGCATCGTTGTGAATGTGCAGTTAAGAAGGCATAGCAGTCTGGAACACATGAATTTGGGTGTTGTAACTGGACAACGAATGTTTATCTATACTCATTCCTCTGTCGGTGTGTTCACAGAATCGAGGATTTGTGCAATGGTGTGCATGTGTGGGAATGGTGAGGGAGAACTTTTTAATATAAAATGCCAGAATGTGCAACGATGGTGTCGACGTAGGTGAAGCACTTCCTGTCTGTCACGCAGATCAAAATGAACCCATAATGTAAACCCTAATTATATATCCTCGTAAAGAAATCTTCACCACTGTCAGCCCCCACAATTCTTGGGATTGCACATACCCAAAACAAAAACAGAACATCCTATATAATAGGTGAGGGCATATCTGTCCAGCATACACCAGACACATTCAAAAAAGGACTTATCAGTAATCAATCCCGTCTCATATGGAGTTGTCAATCAAACAAAAAATCAGCGGGGTCAAACGGAATACAATTCAGCCATATAGGACTTTCCGATAAATTCCCGTAAAATAAATTATAAATTTTTAATTCTATCAATTTAAATTTAATTTTTTTTATTTTTTTTCGTTTGAATTTTGTAATAAAACAAATCCTAAATTTTTAATTTTATCAATTTAAATTTAAATCATTTGTCTATTTTCATTAAGACTCCGTTTGTTTTAACATAAAATATTACACACACACAAAAAATATTTTTGTTTTTGTTTTTCGGCGTTTGATTGACACTTCAAACAAAAAAAAAATTATTGTCTATAAGAGAAATTTTGATGCAATAAAGCACCATTTATGAATTTTTAGAGAGCTAAGATACTTATTTAAAAATGATAAATGTTTTGAAAAGGTAGTGAGTGATAGTCAAACTTTGTGAAAATTGACTTACATAATTTTTAAAGGTAAATTATTTTTGAGAAAATGATGCAAAAATATTTTATTTACTTTTTGTTCAACCAAATAACAAAAAATGAGTAAAATATTTTTGAATCGATGAAAAAATAAACGTTTTAGTCATTAAACTCAATGAAAAGTATATTTTAAACATTTTATGTATATCTACATTGGCTCGTTTGCAAAGTGACTATTTTAGTTGATTTTTTTACGAAAAGATATGCAGAAAAATAGAAAGAGTGATATGAAATCTTATAGTGACTTCTTGGCTAAAATCCATGGTTCCTAAACGATCCGTCGGTTTTACTTAACAAAAATAGACAAATGATTTAAATTGAAAATAAATTAAAATATTTAGGTTTAAATTGAGAAAATTAAAAATACAAAATTTATTTTATTATACGATTCAAACCCTGAGATTTATTTTGTAATTGTCCCAAAAATAAAATAAAATTAACCACACCAACCTCTAAGTGGTCACATAAAAAAATTCAAATTATCTTATTTTTACTTTAGGAAAAATTATCACAAAAATGAAAACTAAACAAACTAATCACAATGAGATCGAAAGTAGAGATTTACAATTTAAGAGAGTAAGACATGATTAGATTTGTAACAAATCAAAATACATAACATTTATGTCATTATGGATATAATTGTCTGACTTAAATTGTAATTGTGTGAGTGATTTTCTGACCATACTGCCGACTCAGTATTCAGCTGGAGAGTACTGGCAGAATAAATGACACCTGGCTGACCTGCAACAGAAAGAAGAGATTCCGGCGGTGGTTCGTCCACCCGGGGGCACTCCGACGATCAAGTCATTATATCTCTCAAAGATAATCAATTGCTAAACTCACTATTCTCAATATAAATTGCGTACCTTAGACCCACCAGGGGTGCCTTTCTTTTATAGTTAACTCAATCATCGTCCCAACAGAAGCCTAGCTTTAATGGACTTCAGCTCAGTGCTTATCCAGAACTCTTCAATAGATAGGGACAAACTCCCTAAGAGCTCTATCTTTATCCAGGCTGAGTCCCCTCATCATCTAGGACTCTTGTGCCCTATCCGCTTATCTCGGATTCTGATATCTTTGGAGATAACCTCGGCCTTGCCGAGATCACCTCAGCGTCATGACCAAGACACGTGGCACCTCGGCTGACACGTCGGCGTCACCTTGGCCATGTGTTGGTACTCAGAAAATATATCCCCACAACTGCCCCCTAGGTTCTATTACCTCGGCATTCTGAGGTGATGGAACCTATATTGGTGCTCCCTATCAGTATGTCGGCTTAAAGTACCTCAGTCGAGATCATCCCTAAGGCCGACATGCCTTCCACAGAACAAGAATTTCCAAGTGCTCTTTCATGCGTATGAGCTGTCGTGCATAACAACTCAACCATTTCAGCCACGCGTCTCCCTCTTACTGGATCGTACCGGATACACGCCTGTAAATCAAATCATTCTCGCATGCGCCGTCTGACGCATACGTTCTTCTAGGTATATTAATGACCTCTTTGCCGCCATTTATGTGTTTTAACAAAAGTCAATTTCTCTCGCTCCGCCTTCTCACTTTCGTATCCCCAAGCTCTCAATTCTCTCTAGCTTCTGAATATGCCATTGTTCCAGACTTACAAGCTCTGTAACTGTTTTCATTCCTCTCCTCCGGTGAAGTTTTCGCCGTTCTGCCACTTTTGCAACCGTCGTCTGACTTCGGCGATCTCAACACCGGCTTCCCCTCTTCGGTGAGTTACTATTTCCTCCCGATTTAACATCTTGTTTTAGTTTTTGATGGTATCTTAAGTTCATGTCATTTTTGTGAACTTGCTTGTGACCTTAATTAGTTTAATCTGTTCATGTATCTGAGTATGATTGCCTCACGATTCTGTTTTTGCTCAATCTCTTCTTGAGTATTCACAACCTGCATACACATTTGTCCACTTTTACCATTGTTCTTGGCCTTGTACCCTTTCACACACTCTGTCACAGTGTTCTTGGTAGTTCACCCTTGTTCTTGATTCTGAAATACGTTCTTGTTTTCTGTTTTCTGTGTCTTTTCCAGATTCCTGCCTTCAATCTTTGTCCCTACAGATTTAGGGTTTGGGATTTGTTTGTAGAACCCACAAATTTTAGGAAAAACTGAAACGAATTCCTTCTTGATCCGTACAAACCCTTACCATAGTACATTTTTAGGTTTTTAGCTGAAGTCCTTTAAACCCTCCAAAAATACTTCTTCCCGAAATCTGATATCTCCATTCAAGCCGACGTTATAGGTATGTGGAAGCATAGGGTAGACACCCCATCCAAGTTAGAGCACTTTAGGTGGGAGTTTGACATCCCGGCCGACGTTCATCTGAGGTTGGTTGGAGAGGATGACTATATCATGCCCACAGCTGATTCCATGCCCCTCCCTGTTGTAGCTTTCATCGAGTGCAGACTTCGGCTCCCACTCAATATTGTTTTTCGTGAGATCATTCATTATTATAAGTTGAACCCTATGCAACTTGCCATCAATTCCTACCGAGTCATAAACGGTATAATAGCCTTAGCCAAACAAGAAGACGCTAGGGTTACCTTAGCTGACATCCAATATTTCTACACCATGTGTGGCCTCAAAAAAGATACAGGCTATGTTTACTACCTTTAGCCGAGGTCCACAGAGTATAAAATCGTAGCCGACCTCCCAGGCTCCAACAAGGGAGCTGGAGACGATTACTTCATTACCTCAGGGAACTGGGAGTTTGCTCCAGACGAGGACCTCCATCTCTATCCTCTTCCTCGAACAATTTTGTAGAGGGCAATGGTAAGAGCCCTGTGTTCATACTTACTTGTTTTCAAAGTCTTCAATATTTTATTTGTTTCTAACGTCTGTTTTTCTTGCAGCTCTTCCTTAGCCACCAAAGGGCTTCCGTCAGTCTTTTTTTCCCAGCAAAGACTTGAGGAAACTTTTGGATTTGCCAGTCCACAAACGGAAGGCCCCTCTTCTTCTTAATTTCATTTCTACATACAAGTCAGCTCTTCCCGACGTCCCCAAGAAGAAGAAGAAGAAGAAGAAGAGTTTATCTCCTCCTTCCGCCACAACTCCGCAAGCTGCCTTCACATCTCGGCAAGATTAAGGATCAACTTCTGATCCAGCCGAGCAACCGTCAACCTCGGCTCCATATCTGATCCCGATATCCCAACGCCAACGCCGACGACGAACCGTTTTTGCTGCCGAGATGGGCCGTCAAAAAGCAGTTGCCAAAGATCTCTTGGCCAGCATCCCATCAACCATTGACGCTCCACCAGCGCAATCTCAGCCCCCTTCGAAGCCGAAAAGAATAAACAAGGCTCAACTAAAGGCAAAGCTGACTCAGGTTGATACTGAGGATACTTTGCCAATTTCAAAATTGGCTTCAAGTGAGAAAACCACCTCCATCCCCGAGAAGAGGTCTGCTGAAACACAACCATCCAAATCCCCCAGATCAAAAAGGCCGAGGTCATCCTCTGCAACCACCTTAGGGTCCCAAAAACACGATGCCCCCTGGGCCCCCAAAATCGTACTGGAGGACAAGCCAGTTAGGGCTGGCGACAGTGCTGATGACATCAATGTTGGTGTTGCCCTTAGTACCGCTCTGCTTCTTCCCGGCGATCTCAATCGAAATGCCGAGTTGAGTGAATATGAAAACTACGCTCTGATGCTCCAGCGCTCTGTCCAAGTAAGTGTCATTACTTGGTCATTTTTCTTTCTTTCTTGTACTTAGAAAATTTTCTAATAACTTTTGTCTTGTTCACTTTCAGGCCATCCAGCATGATCATTCCTTCTCAATACAATCTTTCGAGAACTGGGAGAAGCTGGCCGAAAAGAAGAGGGAGGTCTCCAGTCTTCAAAAGGCCAACAAAAGCTTACAATCAAAAATGAAAAAGTTGGAAGACCAGGTCGAGGCCGCCATCAAAGCTAAGGACGATGCCAATGAAAAAGCAAGTGTTGCTGAGGCCATTAACAAGGTTCTTGAGGCCCAGAAGAAAGAGTCTGAGGAAAAGATGGCCCAAGCCCAAAGAGAACTCTAGGATGCCTTGGCCACCAAAGACGCTGAGCTGAAGGAGGCCGGCCGACCAGAAGGGGTACAACGAGGGGGTGGCCGATGTCACGGTAGACTATGAAAGGCAAGTAAAGCAAGCATGCAACAAGGGTTTTACCCTTGGTTGGATGACTTTGCTAAAAAAGCTTGAAGTCCCCGAGGACTCCCCCCTCAGGAATGCCGACGTCCTTCCCCTTCCATTCCCTCTAACTCCAAGCCAATTCGATGACGATGAATTTGAGTCTGAGGAGGAGACCTTGGTGAGAAAATCAAAGGAGGCTGCTGGGACCAAGTCCCCTTCTCTGAATGAGCAAGTCCTGGACTTGACTCAAGATAAGGAGGGTGAGGAGGTTCCCAAAGATGCTACTCCTGAGAAAGCATCATCCGACGTGCCTTTCACCGACAAGAGCCTCGAAGTAACCATTCAAGAAATCGACGCTGAGCTTGCGGCCGAGAAGGCTGCCGAGATATCTTCCCAGCAGTCGTCTGAACTTCAAACCCAACCATCTGCTGTTGCTGAGGAGTCTTGAATTTTGTGTTCTCCTTTTTTCTTTGTTTTGTGCCTTGCACTGTGTTTTTTCTTCTTTTTCGAAACAATGTAAGCTTTCTATGTGGTCGATGTGCCTCCTTTTGATTGTTAATACATCTTCCTTTCCTGCATACTTGTATTGTTCTCTTTACTGTTCTTTTTATGATTCCAAACTTAGAATATTTTGCATATCTTTAATATACACTTCAATCTTTGTGCAACCTTCTTGGGGTGACACACCTCGATTAAACTGATGATTTACCTCGGCAAGTACCCAAGTACCTTTCTTAGCATCACCTTGGTTTCAACTTGTAAATTTGTTCATAAAATTTCAACAAGTGTTTAACCTTGGTTTTCAACTTGTAAACTTTTCTCAAGTTTCAACAAGTGTTAAACATGATATTGGTTTAACTTCAACTTGTAAACTTTTCTCAAGTTTCAACAAGTGTTAAACATAATCTTGGTTTAACTTCAACTTGTAAACTTTTCTCAAGTTTCAACAAGTGTTAAACATGTTCTCGGTTTAACTTGAACTTGTAAACTTTTTAAGTTTCAACAAGTGTTAAACATAATCTCGGTTTAACTTCAACTTGTAAACTTTTTAAGTTTCAACAAGTGTTAAACATGTTCTCGGTTTAACTTCAACTTGTAAACTTTTCTCAAGTTTCAACAAGTGTTAAACATAATCTCGGTTTAACTTCAACTTGTAAACTTTTCTCAAGTTTCAACAAGTGTTAAACATAATCTCGGTTTAACTTCAACTTGTAAACTTTTCTCAAGTTTCAACAAGTGTTAAACATGTTCTCGGTTTAACTTGAACTTGTAAACTTTTTAAGTTTCAACAAGTGTTAAACATAATCTCGGTTTAACTTGAACTTGTAAACTTTTTAAGTTTCAACAAGTGTTAAACATAATCTCGGTTTAACTTCAACTTGTAAACTTTTTAAGTTTCAACAAGTGTTAAACATAATCTCGGTTTAACTTCAACTTGTAAACTTTTCTCAAGTTTCAACAAGTGTTAAACATCATCTCGGTTTAACTTCAACTTGTAAACTTTTCTCAAGTTTCAACAAGTGTTAAACCCATTTTTCTTCTCTCTCTGCCCCCTAATGTGAACCTAAGTTCCACTTGGGTTCTCATTATACATGTATTCCAGAAACAATGTTATGTATCTTTATCAGTCACAAGTGTATAATCATATAAACAAGTGAAAACTTTATTTATGTACTTCGGTAAATGACAAAAGAACAAAAAATTCTAATGATAGAAAAATTTCAAATTGCAAGTGTTCCAACGTCTTGGCAACTCTTTGCCCTTATTATCTTCAAGTTGATATGCCCCATTGCCTAATACCGAAGTGATTCTGTAGGGTCCTTCCCAGTTTGGGCCAAGCTTGCCCTCCCTGGGATCCTTCTTGTTGTCGACGACTTTTCTCAAGACTAGGTCGCCGACTTGGAACTCCCTTGGGTTAGCTTTTTTATTGTAAGCCCTGGCAAGCTGCTGGTGGTATGCTGCTAACTGAATTGCAGCTTTTTCCTTCTTTCTTCTAGTAGATCCAGATCTCGGGCTAATAATATGTCATTGGTCCCATTCTCCACTCCCTGGGTTCTGATCCCTGGGATGCCGACTTCTAAGGGAATGACTGCTTCTGTGCCATAGGCCATGGCAAAGGGGATTCCCCGTTGATCTTCTCGGCGTAGTCCGATATGCCCAGAGCACACTTGGTAGTTCATCCACCCACTTTCCTTTTGCTGCCTGCAGCCTCTTCTTTATCTTATCCAAGATAACTTTATTGGATGCTTCTGCTTGTCCATTGCTTTGAGGAAAGCTTGGGGTTAAAAAGTAGTTCTTGATCTTGAACTTTGCGTAGAAGCTCTTGATTAGCTTACTGTCAAATTGTGTTCCATTGTCTACGACTATTGCTCTTGGGATCCCAAATCTTGTGATTATGTTCTTCCATATGAAGCTCTTTACGTCCACATCTCGGATCTTGGCTAAGGGCTCAGCTTCTATCCATTTGGTGAAGTAATCTGTTGCTACCAGTAGGTACTTCTTTGCCCAGTTGCTTGGGAGTTGTCCGACAAGATCCATTCCCCATTGGGCAAACGGCCAAGGACTGGATACTGGGTTCAGGTCTGCTGCTGGTTGGTGTATCAGAGGTGCAAACCTTTGGCACTTTTCACACTTCTTGACATAGGCCTCTGCATCTTTCTGCATGTAGGGCCACCAATACCCCTGGGTAATGGCCCTATGAGCTAGTGATCTGCCCCCAGCGTGGCTTCCGCAAATTCTTCATGTATTTCATATAAAAATCTTCAACTTGTGAGGATGTACGCACCTCAAAAGGGGTCCAGTGAAGGATCTTCTGTAGAGATGTCCTTCTGCTGTCAGACTGAATCTTGCCGACTTCAATCTGATCTTGTGTGCCTCCTTGTGGTCATCTGGCAGCTTTCCTTCTTTCAGGAATGCAATAATTGCATCTATCCAGCTTGGTCCTATGTCCACACACATTGCTTCACGCTCTGTGGTCAGTGGTTCGATGCTCGGGCCCGACAAGTAGTCAACCATTATTGTCCTCGCTTTTTCCGGGTTGTACTGCACTAGCTAGGTTGGCCAATGCATCGGCGTGACTGTTATCATCTCGGCTGACCTGAAGTAGTCGACAGTTCTGAAACAAGGCTGCCAACCTGATGACCTCTTTTGCGTAGGCCGACATCCTTTCATCTCGGGCCACAAACTCGCCTGTTGTCTGGTTAACTATAAGTTGTGAGTCACAAAAAACTATTACCCCATCTGCTTGTACTGCTGCTACCAGCTTCAGTCCTGCAATGAGTGCTTCATATTCTGCTTCATTGTTCGAGGCCTTGAACCCCAAACGAATCGATTGTTCTAGTACCTGCCCATCTGGAGATACCAGTACTACTCCTGCCCCCGCTCCCTGTCGGTTGGAACTCCCATCAACAAACAGTCGAAAGGAGTCGCCGGTGTAAATGCTGCAGGGTCTGAGTTTTTCCTCTTTGCTTTGTTCTTTCGCCTTTGGCTGGGCTCCTCTTTGCTTGTTTGGACATCGTTTACCTTAGCTCACCGGAGCCCGATGTTCGATGAATTCTGGCGTGAACTCCACCACGAAGTCAGCCAAAACTTGGCCTTTGATTGCTGTTCTGGGTCTGTACTCCAGGTCATACTGGCCCAAGGCGACTGCCCATCTAGCTATTCTTCCTGTCAAGTCTCCTTGTTGCAGCAAGGACTTCAAGGGGTGTTCAGTTAGCACCACAATTTTATGGGCCTGGAAGTAATGGTTCAGCTTCTTTGAAGCCATTACTAAAGCCAGTGCCAATTTCTCTAAGGATAGATACCTTGTTTCCGCATCGGCTAGGATTTTGCTTACATAGTAAACAGTCCTTTGCTCCTCTTTTTCTTCTCGGACTACTACTGCACTTATCGCATGTTCTGAAACTGCTAAGTACAAAAACAACTCCTCTCCAAGTTCTGGATTTTAGAGGACTGGAGCCGTGGTCAGATACTTCTTCAGGTCGGCCAAAGCGGCTTCGCACTCCTCGGTCCATAGGAAGTCCGTGGCTTTCTTCACTAAGTTGAAGAAAGGTTTGCACTTGTTTGAGCTTCTGCTGATGAACCTGTTCAAAGCTGCGGCCCTTCCCATTAGTATTTGTACCTGTTTTGCCGACGTTGGGCTCTTTAAATCTAGGATGGCCTTGATCTGATCTGGGCTGGCCTCAATGCCCCTTCTTGTCACCAGGTATCCCAAGAACTTACCAGATCCAACTCCAAATGCGCACTTAGATGCATTGAGTCGGAACCGATATGATTTAAGGATTTCAAAGACTGCTTTGAGGTCAGCCAGATAACCTTCAGGTTCCTTGGTCTTCACGACCATATCGTCGATGTAAACTTCCACCGTTCGGCCAATCAGGTGTCTGAACATCTTGGTTACCAACCTTTGGTAAGTTGCTCCTGCGTTTTTCAACCCAAAAGGCATCACCTTGTAGCAGTACAACCCTTTTGGGGTAATAAACGCAGTCTTCTTTTCATCCGCGGGGTACATGGCTATCTGGTGATACCCCCTGTGGGCATCCATGAAGCTCATCCTTCCATGCCCTGAAGTGGCATCCACTAGTTGGTCAATCTTGGGTAGAGGGAAGCTGTCTTTGGGACAGGCCTTGTTTAAGCTGGTAAAGTCTACGCAGACCCTCTATTTACCGTTCTTCTTCTTTACCACTACTGTGTTCGATAGCCATTTCGGGTAATTTACCTCACGAATAGCCCTGGCTTCCAGAAGTCTGTCTACTTCCTCCTCCACTGCTTCGATTTGTATCAACGTCGGTCTTCTTTCGTTGGATTACAGGTTTGGTCGACCTATCAACGTTCAGCTTATGGCAAGTGACCTCGGGGTCAATGCCAGGCATTTCGTAGGGCGTCCACGCGAACACCTCAATATTTGCTCTAAAAAAAGCTTCCAACTCTTTTTCCTCTTCTTCGGCTAAGCCCAAGCCGAGAAGAAAGAAACGTTCTTCATCCCCCTCCTGGACGAGGATTTTCTTCAGTGCTTCTTCACTCTTCTCGGCTGGCTCCTTACTGACATCCTCTAGGACCTCCACGTCCTCGTCTTCGATCTCTGCCTTCTCTGGTTCTCGAATGCTGCTGGTGGATTTCATTGCTGCCATGGAGCAATTCTTTGCCTGCAGCTGACCTCCTCTGACCTCCTCAATCCCATGCTCTATTGGGAACCGCAATAGTTGATGTAATGTTGAGGGAACGGCCCCCATTGCATGCAACCATGGCCTTCTCAAAATGATGTTGTAAGGGGAGGGTGTGTCGATTACAGTGAACTCTGTTGTTATCTTCCTGGTGCCTGCTTGCACCTCCAAGCTGGTTGTTCCCAGTGGCCATGTTGGCGTTCCAATGAACCCGACCATTGGGCTATTGGATTGCTCCATATCGTCTGGGTGAAGGCCGAGCTCCTTGTAACATCGGACGTACATGATGTCACAAGAGCTGCCTTGGTGTAGACGCGTCCTTGGGCCTCATGCTACAGTTCGGACTCGATTTGTGTCGGTTCTTAATCTGATCTCACAATGTGCAATGTGAGATTGATAAATCACCAAAGAGTCCAAATCCGACAAATCGTTTTTGGAAAACAGATTTTTGTAAAGAAGTGCCAAACATGGACTGCTTTGCCAGATACAGAGTCGCCACCTAAATATTTTTTATGGGGGGAATTTGGGAAACCCTGACTCGTTTGCCTAAGGCCACGTGTCCGTCATCACCAAAGTTACCTCGGCTCAGGAACTTGGGTACGATTGGGGAAGGTCAGCTATGAGCACCCCCTCTCGCCGGATTCGAAGATCGGCCTCTACTAACCATGATATCTTGTTTTGAAAACGTTTATGCGTTCTTATTCCGATTAATTAGCTAATCTTACTATGTGATGCGCACAACACAAAAGTATAGATTAGATCGCCTAATTTGGAACAAAGCATTACATATCCGTTTGTTTGGAAATGGTTTAGAATTTGCTACTCTCGAGTAGGCTAAAACACGGATTTCAACGAGTTGTTCCAACTCAAACAATCCAACCTTCACCCACAGGCATTCAGGCAGTAATATCACGTATGCATATAGCCGCATGGTAAGCATGCTATCATGTTAACATTCACACTCATGCGAGATGCTAAAGCATAAGTACTTACATCGTACTCCGTGCCAAAACAATGAACTAGTCAGTAATCATGCATGATCCTAGTTCAGGTTAAAAAATGGCTAATGCATCGCATACAAAATGTCATTAGAATAGGCTTGGCTAATCTAAGGATGACATGTAAAATGCAACAATTTGATGCACGTATTCAAGTTTGGAATTCGAAATACTATACAGTTAGCATGATGCGCCGAGCCCGGTGCATGCAAGACTGATGAATGATGCACGCATGCATAGCGTAAGGTATGCTAAATTAAACGTGCCCTAATACTAACCATCAAAGCAGATAAGTAAAAGGGAGAAAGAAGTGGGGGTTGGAAGACATGCACACACGCACCCACACTTATTACAAATTCACCCTCGCTCGGAAGGACCAAAAGAATAATATAATTTAATTAACCTACAAGCTAATTAAATATTACAGACAATTAACTAGTTAAGCGAATTAACTAAGCTAATTAAGCAGTAAAAATCAGCCTCGGGAAGAGGGTCCAATGCATGCATGCTCGGTTTCGCTCGGAAATTCGCCACCATGCACAAGTTGCCTCTGTTTTCCCTGTTCTGCTCCTCTGAAAATGGCACAATTCCCAAGGAACACTCTATGGACATTGTGGAACACCACCGGCCGAGGGGAATGGTCACCGGCCATGGCAGGGTGGTCATCGACCATCTATGGAGCTATCGGCCATCCATAAATGGTCGATCGGCACTTGGTGTAGTCGACCGGCCAAAGCTTCCTGCAGAACCTGTTTTGACAGCAGCAGAGGGCAAAACAAGGCATGTCAATGCATTTCAAGCAATGTTTGCACCAACCACACTCCTTATCATATTCATGACTCAAAGGGGGCATGGTACTCGATTCCGGACCACCAATCGCGCATTTCAATGCGTGATGGCCCAAGAACCAAGTATGCATTTTCAATGTGGGATGAAATGCACACAAACAAACAATGAGCTCAACCTCTATCATACTCAATTCAAGAGGCAAAGCATGCATGCCAATGCCATGCAACCTAGGCATGTGAGCTAGTATGCAACATGACAATGCAAACAAGCACAGAAGGCATAAGCATCAATGCTAACCAACAAACATACAAGATGTAATACGGATGTTGAAGCACACAAACAAGCATGTGATGGGCCAAGTATGCAACAACATACAAGGCTAATGGACATGCAAGACATGATGCAATCAAAGCATGCAAAGTGTAAGACATGTAACAACATGTAAAGAGTGGACTTAGACTAATTTGGGCAGCTCTCAACTAGGCCCAAAACAGTGGCCAAAAGCCATAGAAATGAAGGCCAAAACACATACAAACATGCATGCATACAAGGTCCAACACTTAGGCATATAGAGACAACTTTTAAGCACACTTAAAAGAGGAACATCATGGGCATATGGCATGCATTATAAACTCTGAAATCATGTTATAAAATGATGCCAAATCAATCTAAACAAGGCAATCAAAGCATGCAAGCAAAGTCCGAGGTCTAAGGCTCACCAAAGAGGTATTGAACTACCCTTAACAAAACCAAACATGGCATGAATTGAATGACCAAAATCAGAGTTTTAGCATGCTAAAACAAAGCCAAAAACACAACGACATGGCATCCTAGAGGCCTACACATGATGGCATACGCAATGGCACATTCATGGAGCATTAAACATGAACTCTTTAAGGCTTTAAAGGAACACCAAATGCAAGCATACAAGCATGCTAAATGGACTGAAATGGCATGACAAGTGGTTCCAAACCACTGAAACAAAGCAAGGATGGCATGCTAGAGGGGTCAATGCTCAAGGCATACAAAGGGGGATTACATGGTAGCTATACAAAACAAAGCATGGATGACCCAAATGACCAAAAACAAACCTTTAGCATGCTAACACACGCATAAAAGCTTCACAAAGCTAGGCCTAAATCATGCTAGAACAAGGCTCAAAGCACAAAGCATGTTAAGACTAAAACATGGCATTACAAGACAAGTATGCAAGGCAAGCATGGTGTGTCTAAACCAAGTAAAAACAGAGGTAAAACATGGCAAAATACTACCAAATACCTACTGAAACATGGCCAACATGGTCTCAAAAATGGTGCTCACACATGAGGCTTAAATGGCACATATTGAAGACAACAAGGAGAGGGGGTGGCCCTCTCCTTCTTGGGACCTTAAACCACCATCCTCACCACTGAAATCCCTCAAGATTTCAGTGGTGAGGAGGTCCAAACAAGGTGGTCCCGGAGCTCACCAAAGATGCACAAAATGGGGGCCAAACAAGGCCTGAGAGGGGTCAAACAACCCCAAACAACAAAACACCCTTAAACAACTATTTTAAGCAATGAAAAACAAGACTTTTATTAGTTAATGCAAAGTCTAAAAACAGTTGCAAGATAGTCAAAAAAGCTATGCAAAAATGGGGAATAAAGGGCAAGAACACTCACCCTTGAAGAACACTTCCAAGATTACAAGACCAGACCTCTTCTTGGATCAAAACCAGCTCAAAAAGTCCAAGATCAACCCTCTAATGCCTCAACAACTAAGGGAAGGTGTAATGGTAGGTGTTTGTGTGCAATAGTAAGGACAAACACACACTTAACTCACAAGGGAGGGAGGTATAGAGATAGAATAGACACACACTTCTAACCCTAAAAACCAGACCTCTGGAGCTTTTTTCTAACCTTAGAGGAGGGAGGAGAGGCCTCCTCTTTATAGAAGATCACTCTTGCAAAGCTTACAAAACAAGCTTGGCAAGAGTGAAATCCCTCCATACATGTGTATGGAGGGGGCAAAGGTGCATGCCAGCTAGCACAGCTGGCATAAAAATATCTGCAAAAGCAGATGCACAGTGATCGGCCAGCCAAAAATGCTATTTTGACAAAATAAATGGCCGACCGACCACAAAGAGTGCCGGCCGGCCATAACCAATGGTCGGTGGCAACAAAACATGGCCGGTGGCCTCAAGCCATGGCCGGTGAGGTGTGGGGATGGCCAACAAGCTATTCCCTGCTCCTCAAAAGCAAAATACAAGTGTTTGGTGCAAAACCAAACACAAAACAGTCGAGTCGAGAGATCCCGAGGCAACGCGTGTGGCCGAGACCTCCGGGAACTCAAGACGAACACAAACATGGATGATCACCGAGTGTTGAAGCGGTGACGTCCAAGTCTTGAGAGCGGTCAAAAATGGGGTGTCTACAGTTGCCCCTCTTTGACAGAACTCGAAAGTCATAACAATGACGGGAGTGAATGTCAAAGCCCAGAGACGACCCATTTTTGACAAGGCCGAAGACTTAGACAAAGCATGCAAGACAATAAAGATACGCGCCCGAAGGCAGGGGCAAAATGCAACTGATAATGCAAGAAGCCGAACATAACTTATGATCATGCAAAGAAAGCTGTAACGAAGCATAATATGCGACAGTTTTAAGCAATCAAACACGAATCCAACTACATTACAATGCAGAAAGGATGTAAGAGAATTATGTAATTCTCGATACGTCTCACTCGGAGAATACAATACCTGCCCGATTCATCTGGTTGCACCAGCCTCAAATGAACCGTACATACAATATCGTGCCTGAAAGAGAAAGAGAACTCAACAGGTGCAATATTGTTAGCAATATGCATGACAATGCGAAATGAATGCAAAATGCTAATGCAATATATACAAAACTATGTATAAATAATGCAAATGATATGCAATGTATTCGAAATAATGCAAATGATATGCAATGTATTTGAAACATGATCAAATCATAAGCAGTTCAAAACCACACAAATGTGATAGAGATGATGGAGATGCAAAGTCCGTCTACCATAGAAAAGGTGCCGCAACCCTCAAACCACAATATCAGCAGTGGAATAGGCGCGTACACATGCAGAACTATGAGTAATGTAGATGGACACAAGAACAAGTAATTGGGTGGGATGACAAAAGTGGGGAATGACCCGCTAACGAAAAAACATGATCCTAAATGCTGGACGCAACAAATTACACTACAATGTAATATACACAATGGATATGGCGCGCGGCCAAACCAAATCTTGCCTAGGAAAGGCATGTACACAAACAAACCGCATCTAACACAGAAATGGTGCCACAACCCTCAAACCACAATACCAGCAGTGGAATAGGTGCGTACACATGCAGAACTGTGCTTTAACGCGAAAAGTATGGGCACATACCAGACCAAGCTCAACATGGAAAGGCGCAAGCCATAGATGGATGTGATGCAGTGGATGCATGCAAGCTACAATGCAATATATACAATATGCACTGGATGGGTAGGATACAATGGATAAGGCACGCGGGCCAAACCAAATCTTGCCTAGGAAAGGCATGTACACAAACAAACCGCGTCTAACACAGAAAAGGTGCCGCAACCCTCAAACCACAATACCAGCAGTGGAATAGGCACGTACACATGCAGAATTGTGCTTCAACGCGAAAGTATGGGCACATACCAGACCAAGCTCAACATGGAAAGGCGCAAGCCATAGATGGTTGTGATGCAGTGGATGCATGCAAGCTACAATGCAATATATACAATATGAATGGATGGACGTAAATGCAATATTTACAGTAAGATGACATGACATATGGGAATACATACAATGGGAATGCATGACATATGCACTATTTACAGTGAATGCATGACATATGCACTATATACAAGGGAATGCATGACATATGCATTATTTATAGTGAATGCATGACATATGCACTAATTACAATGTAATGACATATGCACTATTTACGATGCAATGCATGACATATGCACTATATACAATGTAATGCATGACATATGCATTATTTACAGTGAATGCATGACATATGCACTATATACAATGTATGCATGACATATGCACTATTTATTTTTGTTTTGTTTTTTTGAAATGCATGAAAAGTGCATGGTGATGCGTGTTTTTTTTTTTTTTTTTTTTTGATTTTTTTGAAAATGCATGACAATGCAAATGAAAGGGAAAATGCGCGACAATGCATGTTTTTTTGTTTGTTTTTCTGAAATGCATGACAAATGCATGAAAGGGAAAATGCATGACAATGCATGTTGCTCTTTTTTTTTTGTTTGTTTTTCTTTTGAAAATGCATGATAATGCATGATTGTTTTTTTTTTTATTTTGTTTTGAAAGTGCAAATGATGCATGTTGATGCAAATGCGTGACAACGCACGTCTTTTGATATGCATGACAATGCATATGATCTTGAATGCGCAACCACGCATGTCGCTCGAAATGCTTGTGAACTCGAATGCGCGACGACGCGCATCGCTTGAAATGCATGATAATGCATGTGAACTCGAATGTGCGACGACGCGAGTCGCTTGAAATGCATGACAATGCATGTGAACTCGAATACGCGACAACGCGTGTCGCTTGAGATGCATGACAATGCAACTTACCAAAAGTCGTTCGGGCACGACAATCACCGAAGGACTTGCACCTTCAGAGGATTTAAGGTCTCCTAGACCGAGCGTATTTAAGGTCTCGCCAGACCATGCAGAGGTGCATAATAATGCAAGTCGTGCGCGTATAACTTAACGCGCGCTCACGTCAAAGCGTTGTAAAACAACACATGTGGGACAACTTTCGAATCTTGGAAGAGACAAAAGGATACACCGCACCCGTATTCAAGTGCTACGCACAGAAGACACGGTCTAAGGTCAAAACAGAGACCAGTTGAGCTTCAGAAATGCACTTTCTTGCACTGTCTTGAGCAATGAAGGTCCCAAACCACACATCTGACCCAAACAAGGGTGTAGGAGGCTTACCGGCCACTGGAGGAGATCACCGGCTGTCCATCGGCCATCAAAAACTTCCATCGGCCATCTATTTGGTTGACTAGCCAACAGTGTGGCCGACCGGCCAAACATGCCTGAATCAGGGCAGTTTGGTCTTTCAGCCACGGGTCTTATAAAATAGGGGTTTAAACCCTATTTTCTTCATTCCTTGTTGCTCGAAAATTCCTTCCCCACCTCTCTAGGCTATTTCTCTCCCTTCGATCCTCCGTTTTCCTTGATTTTAGAGCCCGTTTCGTCATTCGATTCGCGAATACCTTCACGTTTCGAACGTTTTGAACCAAACGAATCTTCGTTTCGGTGTCTCTTTTTCGATTTCTGCCACTCGGGGCTTGTTTCCCTCGAGTTCATCTCGATCTCTGTACCTTTTCCACATTCTGGCTTTTCCAGCCATTTTCCGCCCTCTCGGGGTTGACTTTTTGGTTGACCTTTCGTATTCTCACCCGGTTTCCATATTCCCGGCCATTTTCACATTCTCTTCGAGATGGTAGACGATATTCCAGGCGGTGGGGCTCCCCCGGAGGTATATATGGACTCAGAGGCCGAGCTCTTGCCTCTTAGCGTCCGTCCATTCGATCCGGCGACCTACAGGTCGGCGATTCACGAGCTGCCTCCTGACAGTCTATGCCAGTTCAGGAGCTTTGATAAGAGGGTGCTAGCGGAGTTGCTTCTGTGTGAGCCCGAGACACACTTTTCACATGAGCTTCCGAGGTATATTCTTTTTCCGGTTTCATTTTCTGCAAAGTAGAATACACAACTGCCATAGTCGATTCTGCCTTTAACTGTTTGACCCGGATACACCGGTATATCATATGCTGTAGTTGACTGTGAACACGCTTGCATTCGGTATCTATTTGAATTGGAACATGCGCACACACACTGAACCACCCAAACACCCTGACACCTCTCATACTGTAGTTCACTGCGAGCACACCGGCACCCAATGTCTGTTTGAATCTGAACACGTGCACACACGCTGTATCTGTACTGGACCACTAAAACACACTGACACATCATATGTTGTAGTTCTTTGCTAGCACACCGGCACCCGATGCCTGTTTGAATCTGAACACGTGCACACACACTGTATTGTTACCAATTCTGAATGCTCTTTAAGACTGTATATTGAATATTACCTTGCAACTGTTGTTTTTGAATACAGGGGGATTCCCATACCTGCCGTGGGTATGGGAATGTCACTGCCAGAGGATGATACATGGAGCTACCGGACGCAGTCCGTCACATCGTAGATCAGGCCGGCTTTGGCGCCTTCTGCAGGGGACTTTCCCGCCTCACCACGAGCAGGCCTCTCCTTGCCGCTCTGGTGGAGAGGTGGTGGGACACCACCGACTCCTTCCACTTCTCTGCCACGAGAGACATGACGATGACTCCCTATGATTTCTCGATGCTCACCGGCATCGGGGTAGGGGGTGATCCGATCCCCTTTGACACAGACATGGATGAGTGGGAGGCCGCTCAGATATATTTGCTGGGCGTCCTACCGCCTCTTGCTCGTCTAGGCTTCGTCAGATACTCGTGGTTCGAGGACCACTTCCGGATTCAGCCAGCTCTAGCTGAGGAGGCGCCGATGACTCAGGAGGAGGTGGAGCGGTATGCATACGACTTCCTCATGTTCCTATTGGGGACGACCATCTTCGCCGACCGGGCGAACACCGTGCCCCTCTGTTTGCTGAGCGCTCTGGTGGACGTGACCAGGATCCTGTGCTATGACTGGGGTGGGGCAACCTTGGCCACCCTCTATGGATACATGAGCTCATCTTCCCGGTGCAGCAGGCAGTTGCTCGGGGGCTACTGGCGAGCTTGGGAGGTACATCTTCTTTTCTGCTTTACATTATCTGTACTCTGTACACTGCACACACTGCGGTCTGCTTCACGCTGACTGTATACTGCACACACGGCACACATATAATCTGCTTTACACTGACTGTACACTGCACACACTGTACACTCTGCACAATACACTACACAATACACGGTTCTGCCATTTCTGCTTTATTCTGCATTTTGCTTTATCTGATAAGCATACTGATATTTGCTCTGCAGTTGTGGGTCTACGCCTATTTCCCGAGGCTTGCACCAGTGCCCGACGAGGAGACTCCCCTCGGCGTTCCATTCTCTCGCCGTTTCGATGTAAGGTGTGTGCGGAGGCCCCGGGAGACGTTCATATTCTTCCGCCGCTACTTCGACACCATTACCCCCGCAAAGGTATGTTCAACTTTAGAGTTTATTTCAAGCTTTACTTTGCACTGTATTTTCAATAACAGTAAATGACTGACTGTATATTATTTTCAGATCACCTGGCAGCCATGGGCTCCATTGCCAGCTACGATTCGGGAGCGGTTTGCCGGTGTTGAGGAGACCGCCCGGTTCAGGATCTTGCTGGAGGGCCCGGTCTGTCGGGCTTGGTACCTGGGTGAGCGCTTCCTGCGCTAGACCCTGGGTTCACCAGAGCAGATAGTTCCGGGTCTGCCTCCTACCCACATGAGGGACACAGAGAGGTTCACTCCCGAGTAAATGGCTGATTACACGATCGGCTGGGATGCTGAGGGCTTCAGGGGCAAGGGCGACTACACAAAGTACGTCCAGACCTACATCATGCGGCCTTTGAGCAGTGGCCATCGAGCTGAGAGAGAGAGGCCCGCGGCGCCAGCGGCTAGGGTAGGAGCGGGAGCAGGAGCATCGAGGACGGCTCGAGTCCGTGGCAGGAGTGGGGCTCGGTGAGGGCGGGGGGCCAGTTGGCCAGCACTGCCCACGATGATAACATGCCGATAGCAGGGTGGAGAGACCTACCAGATCCCCATTGCTCCTCCTTCGACTGATCACGAGTTAGTCGGGTTCTACGACTTACCCCCGGTATGTACTATTGCATTTTACATCTTGCATTGCTATTCCATTTCATTTGAGATTTCACAAAATACTGATGCCTCTGACACTTTTGCAGGCTTCCTTCGAGTACACTCGTCAGTCCCTGGAGCTGACTGCTTTGGTGATAGGGATGCTCTAGTAGAGCCTCGATCTTCTAGCTATTTACAATATTCCGGTACATTTTTCTGACCACAGTCTTAAACCATACATAAACTGTTTCACATAATCTAACGCATCGCACTGTCAGCACAACACCCGATACACGACCCTCATGGCATCTGATACACTGTAGCCCACAGACTGTTCACAGCATTACTCATGGCATTCATACACTGCACTCAGTCAGTGCATTCTGTACCAACACACTGTTCACAGCATTCATACTCTGTACTCAAACACTGTATTCTGTACTGATACACTGCTCACAACATTCATACTTTGTACTCAAACACTGTATTCGGCATTCATACTCTACTCTGTGTAGCATACTGATGCGTTTGCCATTTGTGCTTTTCAGCCTCCATTCCAGATTCCTGCTGCAGGAGGTGCTCCGGCTGGGCCTTCTGTTCCTGCTCGAGGGCGAGATGGCAGAGTATACCCCCGCACCAAAGCGGGGCGCACTCATGTGGGGAGTAGCTCTCGGGCACCAGTCCCTGATGACGATGAGTCTGAGGAGGAGGCGAAGGCAGAGGCAGAGTCATCCGAGGAGGAGACCGAAGACGGCTTAGACTCACATGACGGTGCTGATGACGATGCTCCTGGACCTTCATCCAGGAAGAGGACGAGGACAGACTCACGTGCCTGAGACCAGTTGACATTGATCCAGACTTTTACTACTTTTCTTCTTTTGTTTTGCTTTTCTTTTTGCTGGTAGCTTGAGTACCTTGTACTGCCACAGGTAGGTTTTTGTTTTCTTCAAGACTTTGTACTTGAAAAGATGATGAAATGAAACAAACTTTTTATCTGAAAAAGTGTTACATTGGTACATTTCATACATTGCATCGCATTGCATCATATTACACCTCAATGTAAATGAGATTGATCTCCTGTCTGAAAACCAAACACTTGTATTGTAATAACCAGATAACGAACCAGCTATTAACAAAACAACTCATACAACAAAACTGCTCATTCTGAACACACAGCCCATAACACAATACTCAGTTTATTCGGCACACAGCCCATACACACAGTTCAATCTGATTCTGAACATTGCTCACTCTGAACTCTGCTTATTCTGAACCCTACTCATTCTGAACTCTGCAGAAGTTGAAACACACTCAGGTGCTCCAAGGGTTCTTGCTTCGCAATCCGGAACCCAAAAGCTTCGGATAGGTTCAGATTTTCCTGTTCACACTTATCGGGGGTGGACCCTGCAGTTTTATGAAAGAACAAAATCATGTTTTGCACAAATGTGGAGAATGGCACAGCACTCTGAGCACAAAACGTTTTGAGAAAAGGGGTCCTAACCGGGTATTAAGCCTACAACCGAACACAGTGAAAAGACTCAACAGTGAAAAGCAAAAGGTAAACCACCCTAAACACATCGAGACACGCTCGGAATCGACTCAAAACAAGAGTTGAGGTAGACAAAACAAAAGACACGACACACAGGCGCGTTATAAAGACGAGAGACCTCAGAAATTGCGAGGAGCCAGTTTCTTCGGGTATTTTTTTTCACCCTTCTTATTTGTGATTCTCACATCACTCGGCCCTCAGGCTCGATTTTTCTCTCAAAACCATTTTGCTCACTTTTCTCTCAGCGCACATCTCTCTATTCTTTACTCTCTCATTTTTTATCCCTCCCCAGGGTGGTTGATAGATAAACAAGAGGTTGGGGGTTCATGCCCAACACTATTAGCTCGCGGCTATTTCCTCCGGTGATGATTAGTCGACATTCCGGATGAGGGAATGGAGTATTTTGATCCATTCCAATTCGTGCTTCGCACTTGGTTCGATACCTCGTTGCTTGGAGGATTTTGAGAGAGCTTTCCGCCCTTCGTTGTTAACCTCAGTTGTATCTTTATTGGCAGGTAGAGTGCCCTTCTGGCAAGTATGTTGACGACGGGGGAAAGACAGAACACCTGACTCAACTGTGCCCCTAGTTCATCATTTTGACCATTTTTTGTTTTGGTTTCTTACTAAAACAATTTTGACCAACATGAGAGTTAGATTAACATGCTTGTTTGATTTTTTGATTTGAAATCATGCAAGTCAGGCTATGAGCATTGAAAATTTTCCTTTTTTGGGTCCAAGAAAATGGTCCAGTTTTGGAAAGTGAAATGGTTTTCGAGAAAATGGTCAACCTCAGTAAAAATTCTCAAAAACTATTTTTTTGCAAACGGTCGATGCTCAACGAGCGCAGAACTTACTCTCGAGATGCACAACCTCGGATCGGAGGTAATGGAAAATTGCCCCTTGTCTGGATGAGAGCTGCATGGCAACGGAAAGTTGCCCCTGGTTTGAATAACGGCTCATGGCAACGGAAAGTTGCCCCTTGGCTGGATAGTGCCACAGCATTTTGTAGTCAATCCTCATTAGCGATGATCACAACCGAACTCTCGGATACAGAGAAGACGAAGATGGTCAAAACCAATATATGGACACAGTCACTTTGAAAGTGGTGGTGGCTGGACTTCAGGATGAAGTTGCCTACGTATCCCAAACATGGGAATCAAGCCTTACGTAGTTCCGGTGTCACAACCGAACTATTGGATTCAGAGAAAGCAGGGATGATCAAAACCATTATATGGACAGAGTCGCTATGAAAGCGTTTGTGGCTGGACTTCAGGATGAAGTTGCCTACGTATCCCAAACATGGGAATCAAGCCTTATGTAGTTCCGAGGAGGTACACTCGTGTATTAACCCTTACTTTTTTTTTACGCTCTAACTTTTGCCAAGGCCGCCCTTTGCGGGTTTTCAACCTTGCGAGCTTTGTTTTTCTCTTTTTTTTTTCAATTTTTTGTATCTTTTCATTCCTTTTTCTTCTTTTTTTTTGCATTTTTTTTTCTTTCCTTCTTTTTTTTTCTTTTCTCTTTTTTTCTATATATTTTTTCCTTGCTCTAACTTTTGCCTGGTCGCCCTTTCGGGTTTTCGGCCCAGCGAGCCTCTCAAAGGGTAAAAGTATAACAAGTCCATGTCAAATGGTTTTAGGGTTTTGAAGCCATCCGTAACCAGGAGAGTGGCTGTTGTATTGATTTGCAGAAAGATCCATCTTCGGCTCTTCGAGCACATCGGACGTTTCTGTCCCTAGTCCGAGGGGTGCTTCTGATTTAGCTTCGCAAGTTTCTTTTGGCGACATCTGGTCTTCTTGATCTGACTGTGGTACCTCTTGTTCGAGGGTTGCTTCAAATCTGGCCACACAGGCCTTACGTTGCGGTTGATTGTTGATCATTCTAAATTCAAGGTCAAGGCTTCGAAAGCAAGGGCTCAAGTCTCGAGGCTGAGAGCGATCCTAAGCTGCACAATGTCAAGAGCGATTCCACACAGGTCTTCGTAGGACTGCGCAAAACATTTTGTTTTTGAAAGTTTTTAAGAAAGCGACAGATCGCTCGCGCTGAAGATAGTGTGGAACCAATCTGGATCAAGCCAGGGTCCTTCCCAGTACTCACACTAACAAGCATGATTTTATTCATTAAAGGCTTAGCACGCCTCTCTTCCTCTCAATTGGTCAAATCTTGCAAAACCCGAGGAATTCCTTCCTCTTCGTTTTCATCCCCACAGTGTAAAAAAAAGTTTTGAAAAACTTAGGTCAATACAATGACTTATAGGCACAAAAGAGCGAGTGAGATGCTCCGTTATTTCATTCTAAGCTTGCTGGCATAATAGGCTCGAAGTAGCAATAGGCACAGAAACATGATAGCCGCAACTGTTTTATTCAAAACCTCCGGTTGCAACTGGCTCCACAGTAGAGACAAACCCAAAAGAAAACAAAAGGACAATTACAAAAACATGATATCCGAGGTGACAACCCTGGAATCACCTGACATTCTATACAATGGGACTGACTCAGTGCAACAAGACTGACCCTTAAGCAAAAAGACAGACTCAAGACAATGAGACAGACTCAAAACAAAACCAAAGAACTGGCTCAATACCCGAGCTAGAAATCACAAAAACCAGCATTCGCAGATGCTCAAAAATAGTGCGTGCCAGACGCCACATCTGAGATACACCGAATGCCGTCCGCAGGTGGTCCAACTTCTGATCACATACTTGCAATATCCTCGAAATCTAACAACTCAGCAGTAACAGACTTCGCTGAGGTAGGCGGGAGGATAACCTCGTTGTCGATTAAATCCTGTACTTCATGACGAAGACGGAAACAGTTGTCGGTGCAATGACCGGTTTGCTGGTGGTATGCGCAGTACAAGGTAGCATCATGTGTGGGAGGGAGATTCTTTGGGAGAGGCCTAGGCTCGAGGGGTTTAAGGTGCCCCCTTTCGGCCAGGATCTGGAGCGCCCTAGACAAAGGCATGTAGAGTGCGTGGAAGACTCTGCGCCCTCGGGCAGATACTTCGAAGTTTGCTGACTTTTGCCGGACGCACTGGCAAAAGGATCGGCAGGTGCCGCCTTGACTTTCTGATCCTTTCCCGGTGTAGAGTTGGGATTGGAGAGAACTGTTCTGGCATGACGGGGCCTATCCCGATTTTCTGTCTGGCTGGAACTCCCCTCGGTTGGAGTGGGGAAAGCATCATCCACAGTTTTGGCCACCACTGCGAATATTTGTTGCTTATTCATCCCCCCGGCTTTCAAAGCCTTGTTGTTCAACGGGATCAGCATCTGTTCCCACTTTGTTCTTACCTCTGGCCTCAGCTTGATCGAGGGTTTGGATTGCTCCATCAGAGCGGAACCCGGTTGTTGTTGACACGTCATTGCCATAGCTCGGGGCAGCCTCAGGTTGGTTGAGCTCGATCACAATGCGCCCTAGTAGCGGGGCTTCTGCGGTACAAAATTCTCGGCGTAGGATGGGGTTGGTGGCGAAGCCGACATCTCGTAGGCGAGATCAGCCACAGATCGCTGAAGGTCACCGATCATTCCCATTAACTCGAACGTGGTGGGCTCACGAACCTGATACAACTGGGGTTCCCAGATCGGGCGCGCGGCAGGCGACCTGGGCGGATGCGGTACATCAACATTGGTTTCATCCCGCAAGATGTTTCCTTGATCCAATGCGGCTGCCATAACCACTATTTCCTCTGAACTTTGCGTCATCATAAGTCCTCTTGAACTGAACGGTGACTGACGGATCAGATCTCTGTCTTGCCTCAGCAAAGAGAACACTGGCTATTCTGTACTAACTCTCTGAACTGAAAGAGAAAACACGCAGCATTTCGGCCCAATCAGAACATACACGAGCATAGCTGAATAACTGTACTCTACTACTGATCACTGTTCCCCAAAATCACTGCCCCAAAAACTGAATCTGATACCCGCAGATATAACTGATTCTCAAATTCCGATACTGATGCCCTCAGGACCTTATACTCAGACTTGCAAACTGATATATGCATTCCCTGTAGAGGTCAACTCAAAAAGCACATAACAAGCAAACAAGAGCCAAAACACCCCTATTTTGGGGTAGGGTTTCCCTGTCCTATTTTGTCAGGAGCTAGGGTTTCACTACGCACGCAGCGGTTTCAAACAACCTATAATCGGGTAGCAACCTGTCCTAGCTTGGAATGGTCACTATGGATTCCGAATATGCACTAGGTCGAATGGTCGAAAGGGTGCCCCGGTGACAACCGGGGTTTGTGTTCCCATCGTGGCAGAGCCCGTAACCGGTCAGCCTTATGGCACGCTTCTCGAAGCGAGCCTCCGGCAAACTGCACAGGAATAGCAGATGGCAAACACGGTGTCCTAAGCACACCAATGCAAATGCAATGCAAAGCAACACATAAGTGTAGTCAAAACAAGATATCACGAGTTTGAGTCAAGTTCTCCAAACTCCCCAGCGGAGTCGCCAGAAACTGTAGACGCGCCCTTGGGCCTCATGCTACAGTTCGGACTCGATTTGTGTCGGTTCTTAATCTGATCTCACAATGTGCAATGTGAGATTGATAAATCACCAAAGAGTCCAAATCCAGTAAATCGTTTTTGGAAAACAGATTTTTGTAAAGAAGTGCCAAACATGGACTGCTTTGCCAGATACAGAGTCGCCACCTAAATATTTTTTATGGGGGAATTTAGGAAACCCTGACTCGTTTGCCTAAGGCCACGTGTCCGTCATCACCAAAGTTGCCTCGGCTCGGGAACTTGGGTACGATTGGGGAAGGTCAGCTATGAGCACCCCCTCTCGCCCGATCCGAAGATCGGCCTCTACTAACCATGATATCTTGTTTTGAAAACGTTTATGCGTTCTTATTCCGATTAATTAGCTAATCTTACTATGTGATGCGCACAACACAAAAGTATAGACTAGATTGCCTAATTTGGAACAAAGCATTGCATATCCGTTCGTTTGGAAAATGGTTTGAATTTGCTACTCTCGAGTAGGCTAAAACACGGATTTCAACGAGTTGTTCCAACTCAAACAATCCAACCTTCACCCACAGGCATTCAGGCAGTAATATCACGTAAGCATATAGCCGCATGGTAAGCATGCTGTCATGTTAACATTCACACTCATGCGAGATGCTAAAGCATAAATACTTACATCGTACTCCGTGCCAAAACAATGAACTAGTCAGTAATCATGCATGATCCTAGTTCATGTTAAAAATGGCTAATGCATCGCATACAAAATGTCATTAGAATAGGCTCGGCTAATCTAAGGATGACATGTGAAATGCAACAATTTGATGCACGTATTCAAGTTTGGAATTCGAAATACTATGCAGTTAGCATGATGCGCCGAGCCCGGTGCATGCAAGACTGATGAATGATGCACGCATGCATAGCGTAAGGTATGCTAAATTAAACGTGCCCTAATACTAACCATCAAAGCAGGTAAGTAAAAGGGAGAAAGAAGTGGGGGTTGGAAGACATGCACACACGCACCCACACTTATTACAAATTCACCCTCGCTCGGAGGGACCAAAAGAATAATATAATTTAATTAACCTACAAGCTAATTAAATATTACAGACAATTAACTAGTTAAGCAAATTAACTAAGCTAATTAAGCAGTAAAAATCAGCCTCGGGAAGAGGGTCCAATGCATGCATGCTCGGTTTCGCTCGGAAATCCGCCACCATGCACAAGTTGCCTCTGTTTTCCCTGCTCTGCTCCTCTGAAAATGGCACAATTCCCAAGGAACACTCTATGGACATTGTGGAACACCACCGGCCAAGGGGAATGGTCACCGGCCATGGCAGGGTGGTCATCGACCATCTATGGAGCTATCGGCCATCCATAAATGGTCGATCGGCACTTGGTGTAGTCGACCGGCCAAAGCTTCCTGCAGAACCTGTTTTGACAGCAGCAGAGGGCAAAACAAGGCATGGCAATGCATTTCAAGCAATGTTTGCACCAACCACACTCCTTATCATATTCATGACTCAAAGGGGCATGGTACTCGATTCCGGACCACCAATCGCGCATTTCAATGCGTGATGGCCCAAGAACCAAGTATGCATTTTCAATGTGGGATGAAATGCACACAAACAAACAATGAGCTCAACCTCTATCATACTCAATTCAAGAGGCAAAGCATGCATGCCAATGCCATGCAACCTAGGCATGTGAGCTAGTATGCAACATGACAATGCAAACAAGCACACAAGGCATGAAGCATCAATGCTAACCAACAAACATACAAGATGTAATACGGATGTTGAAGCACACAAACAAGCATGTGATGGGCCAAGTATGCAACAACATACAAGGCTAATGGACATGCAAGACATGATGCAATCAAAGCATGCAAAGTGTAAGACATGTAACAACATGTAAAGAGTGGACTTAGACTAATTTGGGCAGCTCTCAACTAGGCCCAAAACAGTGGCCAAAAGCCATAGAAATGAAGGCCAAAACACATACAAACATGCATGCATACAAGGTCCAACACTTAGGCATATAGAGACAACTTTTAAGCACACTTAAAAGAGGAACATCATGGGCATATGGCATGCATTATAAACTCTGAAATCATGTTATAAAATGATGCCAAATCAATCTAAACAAGGCAATCAAAGCATGCAAGCAAAGTCCGAGGTCTAAGGCTCACCAAAGAGGTATTGAACTACCCTTAACAAAACCAAACATGGCATGAATTGAATGACCAAAATCAGAGTTTTAGCATGCTAAAACAAAGCCAAAAACACAACGACATGGCATCCTAGAGGCCTACACATGATGGCATACGCAATGGCACATTCATGGAGCATTAAACATGAACTCTTTAAGGCTTTAAAGGAACACCAAATGCAAGCATACAAGCATGCTAAATGGAATGAAATGGCATGACAAGTGGTTCCAAACCACTGAAATAAAGCAAAGATGGCATGCTAGAGGGGTCAATGCTCAAGGCATACAAGGGGGATTACATGGTAGCTATACAAAGTAAAGCATGGATGACCCAAATGACCAAAAACAGACCTTTATCATGCTAACACGCGCATAAAAGCTTCACAAAGCTAGGCCTAAATCATGCTAGAACAAGGCTCAAAGCACAAAGCATGTTAAGGCTAAAACATGGCATTACAAGACAAGTATGCAAGGCAAGCATGGTGTGTCTAAACCAAGTAAAAACAAAGGTAAAACATGGCAAAATACTACCAAATACCTACTGAAAGATGGCCAACATGGTCTCAAAAATGGTGCTCACACATAAGGCTTAAATGGCACATATTAAAGACAATAAGGAGAGGGGGTGGCCCTCTCCTTCTTGGGACCTTAAACCACCATCCTCACCACTGAAATCCCTCAAGATTTCAGTGGTGAGGAGGCCCAAACAAGGTGGTCCCGGAGCTCACCAAAGATGCACAAAATGGGGGCCAAACAAGGCCTAAGAGGGGTCAAACAACCCCAAACAACAAAACACCCTTAAACAACTATTTTAAGCAATGAAAAACAAGACTTTTATTAGTTATATGAAAAGTCTAAAAACAGTTGCAAGATAGTCAAAAAAGCTATGCAAAAATGGGGAATAAAGGGCAAGAACACTCACCCTTGAAGAACACTTCCAAGATCACAAGACCAGACCTCTTCTTGGATCAAAACCAGCTCAAAAAGTCCAAGATCAACCCTCTAATGCCTCAGCAACTAAGGGAAGGTGTAATGGTAGGTGTTTGTGTGCAATAGTAAGGACAAACACACACTTAACTCACAAGGGAGGGAGGTATAGAGATAGAATAGACACACACTTCTAACCCTAAAAACCAGACCTCTGGAGCTTTTTTCTAACCTTAGAGGAGGGAGGAGAGGCCTCCTCTTTATAGAAGATCACTCTTGCAAAGCTTACAAAACAAGCTTGGCAAGAGTGAAATCCCTCCATACACGTGTATGGAGGGGGGCAAAGGTGCATGCCAGCTAGCACAGCTGGCATAAAAATATCTGCAAAAGCAGATGCACAGTGGTCGGCCAGCCAAAAATGCTATTTGACAAAATAAATGGCCGACCGACCAAAAAGAGTGCCGGCCGGCCATAACCAATGGCCGGTGGCAACAAAACATGGCCGGTGGCCTCAAGCCATGGCCGGTGAGGTGTGGGGATGGCCAACAAGCCATTCCCTGCTCCTCAAAAGCAAAATACAAGTATTTGGTGCAGAACCAAACACAAAACAGTCGAGTCGAGAGATGCTGAGGCAAGGCACGTGGCCGAGACCTCCGGGAACTCAAGACGAACACAAACATGGATGATCACCGAGTGTTCAAGCGATGACGTCCAAGTCTTGAGGGCAGTCAAAAATGGGGTGTCTACACTTGGTCAATCAGGATGCGCTTTACTTGGCATTCCCCAACCTGGAGGGATACTACCAAGGCATCATTATGCGGATGCTGCACCATCTCAAGGTCGGCTTCAGAAAAGGACACTACTGGTCCTTGGCACTCCTCTGCCCGATGTCACTTCTCCCCAACTTGGTAGACATGCTGCAAGTGCTTCACCTTCTGGGTCTCCCCCCTAATCTCGTTCTCGTTGACCTTCGAGTGAATTACATTAATTACCCGAGGTCCTCCTGCCTGAGGTTGCTGTGCTGGGGGAGGCGGAGCTGCTAGTGCCTGAGGCAGTCTTGCCTGTTCTTCCCTTGTTCTGGCCTCATCGACAAGGTCTCTCAGATGGCCTTGCCTCACCAGGTCCTCCAAGTGTGTTTTCAGGGCTCTGCAGCCCTGAGTCATATGCCCGTCTTCATTGTGCTAAGCACAATGCCTGCCAAGGTTTCTTCCCATAAATTCTCCTAGTGCCCTTATTGGTGTTCTGAAATAGGGTTGATTCCGAATTTGATCCAGAACTTTGTGAATTGGGATTCGGAACACAGTTGTCACTGCCTGTGTAGCCCTCAGTTCTGTCTCTTTCTTGCTCGATCCATTGTTACCTCTGCCTCGCTTCGGCAAGCCATTTCCTTTCTCTTGCTTTGTCTCCTTAGTTCCCGACGCGTCTTCCTCGGCTCTGGCATACTTCTCGATTCTCGCCATGAGCTCTTCCATGCTTTTTGGCAATGTCTTTGCCAAAGACTTTCGTAGTGGACAGTCGTCTTTTAGGCCATTTTTGAAAGATACGACTGCTACCTCTTGATTACATTCTAGTAGTCGGTTGAACACCTCATAGTATCTTTTTGCATAGGCCCTAAGGCCTTCATCCTTGCTGATCTTCAGAGCCATCAATGCATCCACCCTCAATGGCTGCAGCTTGTTTGTCACGAACCTGGCCACAAACATCTCGGCCAGGCCTTCCCAAGTCTTCACGCTTCCCTTTGGTAGTTTGTGGAACCAATCTGATGCAATCTCCCCGAAGGATGAGGGGAACACTTTGCAGAGCAACGACTCGTTCCCACTATACAATGCCATTGAGTTCAAGTATAATCCAACGTGGAAGTTGGGGTCTGACTTACCATCGTATATTTGGAACCTCGGCATACTGAATCTCTTCGGCGCCTCAAACTTGTCCAACTCCACCGAGAATGGTGTCCTCGGCTTATCTGGGGAGGTTACCTCGGCGTCGGCATTCTGTTGCTTCCTCTTGAGGTAATCTCTTAAGTCCTCATTTGTCCACCCAGGAGCTCGGCTATCTTCTGTTTTCAATCTTTTTGGTGCACTACTTTCAGCTTTGTGGTGAGTCCTCTTCGACTTTTCTCCATTAGTTGTGTCGAAGCACAGCGCCTGTCCCTGAACATGCCGATGTTCTTTAGGGTCTTCCTCTTTTGTGTGATGCGTCCTCTATGATTCTTCCCTTCTTGACTCTCCTCGTCCGACCTCCCTGGAAGGTCGGTGAGAGTGTCTTTCGTTCCTGGTGTGCTGAGGGGCTACGGGGATTGTTTTCTGCCCTCCCTTCTGGGCATTGGCCGCTGGAATCGACGTGTCCTGCAGCAGGAATGGTGGCTGCATGACGTTATTTTGCATCATAAAATTGACGACCGATTGCAGGTCTACCAATTTGTTTGCCATCTCTTTCACTTCTTCGTCCCTCCGTAGGCACCTATCCTTCCATACTTGGAGGTCGTCCTCGTTGTAGTACCCACTTCGATCTGGTTTCTTTGGTACGTCGCTAGTCTGGCCGACGTCTTTCACTCCATGATTCTAGTCACGAGTTTCTGCGTTGCACTCGTCTCCTTCGATATCAAGGTCAATAGGTCTCCCACTCTAAGTAGGAGTGTCGTCCCCAATCTTTTCCTTCTGTCCGTTACTGGCCATCTATTCTTCTTTCTTTCCCACAGACAGTGCCAAATTGTGTGAGTGATTTTCTGACCACACTGCCAACTCGGTATTCAGCTGGAGAGTACTGGCAGAATAGATGACACCTGGCTGACCTGCAACAGAAAGAAGAGATTCTAGCGGTGGTTTGTCCACCCGGGGGCACTCCGACGATCAAGTCAATATATCTCTCAAAGATAATCAATTGCTAAACTCACTATTATCAATATAAATTGCGTACCTTAGACCCACCGGGGGTGCATTTCTTTTATAGTTAACTCAATCCTCGTCCCAACAGAAGCCTAGCTTCAATGGACTTCAACTCAGTGCTTATCCAGAACTCTTCAATAGATAGGGACAAACTCCCTAAGAGCTTTATCTTTATCCAGGCTGAGTCTCCTCATCATCTAGGACTCTTGTGCCCTATCCGCTTATCTCGGATTCTGATATCTTCGGAGATAACCTCGGCCTTGTCGAGATCACCTCGGCTGACACGTCGGCGTCACCTTGGCCACGTGTTGGTACTTAGAAAATATATCCCTACAGTAATTGTTAATTTTCTTTTTCCAATCATAATTAGGTCAACTATTGTGACCAAATAGTGACAAAAAAATTTAAAATTTCAATATACATTTCACACATATCGATTTACTTTTTTATGTTTTCATAGATTTTGCATATATACCAACATTAAACATTGTCCATTGAAAAGTTGTTAACGTTTATCATTATAATTTGATGAAAAATAAAAAATAATTATAAATTAATAGAACTATTTTATAAAATTTATGAATTTACTATTTTCCTTCCTCTCTCTCATTTATTTTCTCTCTCTTCCCTCTATAAACCTCTATCCGCATTACCAATTCTTCTCGATGCCAATAGACATTTCCACACCCTCTCCCGACCTCCCAATGCAATATCTCCCTACCTCTCTCTACCTTTCCATGCCTCCTTCCATCGCGTCCAACGCAAATTTGTTCACTCACTATTACACATGATGTTAATTGGTTTTTTAAGTATTAGTAATGTTATAAACTTAAAAAATATTATCTATAATTTATTCAAAATTTGTAGTATGTTGTTTAAATTAATTCTACATATAAACCCTATGATACACTTATCCAATTTACACCACATGCATACAGTTTGGGCCAGAATTTGGTCTCTAAATTCTCAATTTTCGTACTAAAAGATTACTTGAGATGATCTAAATAAATATATTTTTTGACATTTTATAATATATATATATATATATATATATAAATAAAGAGATAATGTAACTTAAAAAAATTTAAAAAAATATATACTTATATAGTGTACCAAATAGTGCCCAAGTCTTCCAGCATTAGATGTGGGACCATTAGATTAAACTAACCAAAAGGAAAGTCTACATTGGTACTCCATCACACCTCCCCTACCTTGCTAATTCCCTGTTGACTTGGATGAGGGCAATAACCTAAAAAAAAAAAAATTATGAGAATGTTTGATTGGACGAACTGGATAAGGGAGAATTAAAATCTATCAAACTTGAATCTTAGAACTGTGAATCTCCCAAACTATTTGTTTGGATTGGATGTGTATCTCGTATTTGTTTTCTCATGGGATTAGATGTTTGGAAATGACTATTTTTAGTAAATCTAATATTTGGTTAGACGAACTGGATAAGGATAAATAATCAAAAGACTATTTTACCCTTTTTCAATTGTTTACAAAGTAATAGCAATATTAATTTGACTTTAAATTTAATCTTTATTTATAATTGATTAGTGAACCACAATTAATTGTTTAATTTTTTCAATGTTTCAAACAAACATTTTTCCAATAGTTATATAAGACCATTTCCCTTCTAATTTTTATCCAACACAAAAAATTTATTTTATTTTTTTTATTAGTAAAAAAATAACTTTATTAATGCATAGAATGAACAAAGCATAAATACATCAACAACAAAAAAAAGAGTAAAGAGCACACACCCAAAAACCAAAAGAACAAAAAACAAGAGTTGAAGAGATTTCAATAAAAAGCCTTCACACCCACAGATTAAAAGCAACATACCAGCTATGTTTCGAGGCTAAAAAAAAAAAAAAAAAAAAAATCAGCAGCAACATCACACCACAAACAACCAGCAATAGTAGCTTCCATTTAAAAAAACAACCAGCTATGTTTTTTCAAGGCTCAAAAAAAAAAAAAATACAGACCCTGTACCCACCAACAACAGATGAAGCAAATGATATATGATGAGGGAAAATAGACTTTTTACGGTTTAATCCCATGGAATTGTTATCCCATGAAAATTGTCCCACACCCTCCCCCTGACAGTGTAATCCCACATATGGGGAATAAGGAGTCCGGCCAGACTCAATGTCTGGCGGACTAAAAAAAACAAATGTTGGATAAAGGGTTTCCAATGGATTTCAATCCAATCTCACACCCTAATCCTTCCAATCAAACACCTCCTATGCAGTGGCGGAGCCAGGAAATTAAAGCAGAGGGGGCACTTATTAATTACAATATTAAATTTGTTTATAAAAATATTTAACATAATTTTTTACCATTAACTTCAAGAAAGTTAAAAAAAAATTAATCAGTGTGTTTGGTTTTAATTTTCTAAATTTAGTTTTTTGAAAACTAAGTTTTTTATTTTTCGTATTTTTTTGGTTTTAGTGAATATTTTTTAAATTTTAAACAATTTTTTTACTTTTTTAGATGCACATTACTTAGATATGCATCCAAATAGTAAAATATTTGTGAAAATTTTTTTTAAAAAAAAATTAATAAATACACAAAAATACAAAAAATGTACTGAATTTTCATATTATTTTTTAAATTTTTTGGTATTTAGTGTATTTTTTAAAGATTTTTTTACAAATATTATACTTTTTAGGTATATTTATGTTAGGTGTGTCTAAAATTTTTAAAAATTGCTTAAAATATTAAAAAAATTATTGAAAACATTAAAATACGGAAAATAAAAATATAGAATTTTTTGAAAACTGTTTTCTGAAAACTAGAACTAAATAAGCTAAATATTATTTGTAATTAGTGTATTGTGGACAATATTAAAAAAAGTCATAGATATAAAGTTTTAAAATAAATAATATAATGATAAAGTAATTTTTTTTTATACAAAATATGCATAAAAATTCAATATAATAGTTATACTACGTCATCATTAACATGTGATATCACCAATCAATAGTAAAAAAAACACATAGAGAATGAACGCTACATGTCAAATGTAACTAATAATTCAATAAATTCTATATTTTCATTAAGATTAATTATGTTTGCATGTCAATAGTGATAGACATCACCATTATATTGAAATTTCTATAGATAATAATATCGTAATCACTTTATTTTCAATCAAAATAACCATTATTATTATTATTATTTTAAAAATGTCATTGACATTTAAAATAATATTTTTATAATTTTTTTTATTTAAAATATTTTCTTTATGTTTATTTGAAAAAAAAAAAATTGCAAAACCCAAGGGGGGCACGTGACCCCCCTGGCCCCATAATAGCTCCGCCCCTGCTCCTATGGGTTTTGTGTTATTTACACCCTAGTTATCTAAACCCACACATTGACAACTTTGGAGCATATATAGGGTTGACAAAATTGTTCAATTTGATTATTGTCTAAACTTGATTTTAATAAAAAAAAAAGTTTATGAAAACATTGATAAAGTAAGATAAAATATATGGGTATATAAATCAAAACTATCAAAATTAAAGTAAAGTATGAAACCGTATTATCAAAATAGTTGAGTTTAAAATTAAGAATTCTCACGTAAAATCGTATTATGTTCAATGCCCTTTCATATTATTAATAGTATTTATGATAAATTCGATGTCAAATCTCTAAATAATATATTTATTAATAAATATGATTATGTAACATGTTGATTGCTCATTTACCTTGTTCTCATGTATGCTAAGGTTTGTAATCAACACAAATATTGATAAATTAATTTATATTATTATATTTGGTTTAATTTTATACTTTTAACTCCTGTATTTTATAAATATAAATAGGAAGCCATTTTAATTTTAATTTTAATTTTTAAAATATAGTATAAAAATGTCAAATATGTGCAATTTAAAGATAATTAAAAAAATGTTTTTAAATAGTAGGAATGATCAATCTGTGACGCGGCCTCTTGGTGGGTCATTCAATAACAAAACTAGATGGAGTCCTATCCAACACTATGGGGGGTGTTTGTTTGGATTTTTTTGAGCTAATTTATAACTTTTTGCTTTGGAAAAGTTATTTTAGACTGTTTAGTTAAACTTATTTCAAATAGCTTCTGATTCTAACAACTTATTTTAACTAAAAAAGATGATTCTAAGAAGCTGTTCACCCCCTGCTTCTGATTATCAGCTTCTGCTGTGGACATATTAATTTACGGTTATACTCTTAGATTTTTTTATTTTTTATTTTTTTAAAAATAGAAAAAGACCCAAATGGACTATAAGTTATTATTATTTTTTTTTTTATGAGAAATGTAGACAAGTAGTGAATAACAAAAAAAAAAAAAAGTTAATTGAAAAAGCTACTTCACAGCTTATTTAACAAACACTACTCAGCAACTTAAATCTAAAATCCAACAGCCACACCAAATAGATTAACAACTTCGGATTAAAGTCATAATCTATAATATGTTAAGCTATAATCTATAATATGTTTTAATAGCCACACCAAACGGGGCCTATACATAGAATGAGAGAAGTTATTGGTTGGTCCTGGGGTATCGTTAGATGGTGCCTAAAAGTGTTGTAATTGGTGGAGGAGGCGGGGTTCATAATTTTGTGTTAGGCAATTAGAGAATAGTAGGGGCATGATATATTGTGATTGGTGAGGAATATCATCACGTAACGCCCTAAGAGAGCCAAATAATTTTCCGTAGAATGGAGGCTATAATTGTCATTTAGTCTTCCTCGTTATCATCAATGCTCGAGTGGCTCTACTTGCATTTCAATAGATTGATTAGACACTCAAATAATACTTTTTATATTCTTCAAAATTCTGAAAAGATACTTAGGTCTCTTTTGATAAAGAGGTTAAAAGTAATTTTTTGATTTTTAATATCTTTTGAGTCACGTTATTTTTTTACGTTTTTACATGTTTTTTCAAAAAAAGTTAAAAAAATTAAAAGATTAATTTTTAACATACTTCTCAAAACAACCTTAATATATCACACAAATCAAATAAGCTCTCAAAACACCCAAAGTCAAGTTGTTGCGACAGAGAAAAATAGCAACCAAACATCTCACGGCAAAGCCCATGCTGTCGCCACTCGAATCGTTGCTCACTTCGTCATCGGTTAAAAAAATCATAGGAAAAGTTAGAAAGTATAGTAGGAGAAGATAGGCAATTTGTTCGGATATTAAATACTAAATAACGTCAAATAATTTGAAAATACAGTGTCGAATATGTGAAATATTTTTAGAAACAAGTTCCAAACAAATGCAATTTATTTAGTACTAAATTTCTGAACAAATTATGAAAACTCATCGACCAAAAACGATGAAAAAGAATGAAAAACCTACATTCTACGTAAAAAAAAAAGAAAAGAAAAAGAAATAGTTTGGAAACGTCTTCTACATTATCCATTGCTGACGTCAATATGAAATAAAATGCACGAATGATGGATTTAAGGGAAATAGGGTTGAATATGAAGATGTAAAGTGAAAAGAGTGAGAAAAGAAGATAGATAAAAAGATTGAGACTAATTATGAGATGTGGTGTTCAAAACATTATTACACTTTTTTTAATACAAAGTAATTTTTTTTTACTCATTTTGAATAGGGACATGATAGTAATATTTTTTTTTATTCAATTAGGATGTCCAATCAATCTTTTAAGATGCAAATATACCCTTAATGCTCTATCATTCCTAGAAGCTTTTATTTATATCACATTTTAATTTTTTTACACTAATTTTTTCATTAGAAGTGCTAAATGTTATCAAATTATTTATTTATTTATTTAATGAATAGAGTTTGATAGGCATGGCCCAGGATAGCCCAACCCATAACTGCCTTGGGTGGCCCAAACGGTCACTTAGTTATAGTCCAATAGGTAAAACTCAACAGCAGGCCCACCGAAGAACCCACGTTGGTCCAGGCCTTGTGACACTTAGACACATGTTAGGCAGGGAGTTGGCTATGTGGCAGACAAAGATCCGACAGAGTTATTGAGCCTAGGCATCAAGCATTAAATGAGGATGTCATGGCATTAAATGCAACAAGACCTCTTGTTCCCTAGTATGGTGAAACTGACATGGCCGACGGCGAGTACCATAGACTTACCATAGACTTTCGGCCAATAAGACAGCTTGAATGGACAAGGAAATGATTAGTAAAAGGTATAAGGAAGCTTGTGAAGAATGTAAAAGACAACAAGTAACACTCTCTTCCCTTTCTCTCTACCTTCTCTATCACTTCTAATCTAACTTGGTCGTTGGAGCATCTATGGGGAGAAACCACTCTAGTCTTGGTTCCTCCCATTGGACCTTTTGCAAGCACGCATTAAGGAGACGAAGACTAGCAAACTCGTGAAACACGTGGATCAGTCCGATCCATCCTCTATCGACCATATAACATTATCAGTTGGCGCTGTCTATGGGAACAACCCCTGGTTGATAGTTGTGTTCATTGTCACTGGAGGAAGTTCCACCATTACCCATCTTTTACATCAGAGTGGATGGTTACGACGAGATCCATGGCTTCACAACACAATGCTGGTAACCCCCAAGCTGAGTCCTTCAACCCAAACAACCCACCTCCGTATTTCACCGAACTCACTAACAGCATCAACCGCCTAGCCGAACAAAACCAAGCCCTAATTAACACTTTGCTGCAACGTGACTTACTTATCCATCCCCCTCCACCGCAAGAAATTCCTCCAAACCCGAAACAAGTCCACCATCATCATCCCTTCCAAACACATGTGTCCCAAGGGTTGTTTCCACCCTTCGCCCCATAAGCTCAACCGACGAATCTTGAAGGTTTGCATGCCCCTCCTCCGGGCTCACAGCTTTACCAAGAGGAACCCCCAATCTACCACAATCACCCCTCACAGCACTGCGCTGCAATCTGTGAGGAAGAAGCTAGCAGTGTTCAACCCCCGCTTCATACTAGAGGGATAATGCTCCCGTTTGGGATGAAGAACTACGGGCTATGAAGCTTCAGCTCTAAGGGGTCATGCAAAACATGCAGAGCAAACCTTCTTCCACCGTCAACTCCCCATTTATTGCTTCTATTAGGGACAAACCTTTACCTCCTAGGTTCAAAATGCCGTCGATTGACACCTTTAATGGTACAACTGATTTGGTCGACCATGTGGAAGTGTATAGGACACTTATGATCCTCCATGCCTTCCTAGACGAGATCATGTGTCGCACTTTCCCTATCACGCTAAAGGGGGTTAGCGCGACTCTGGTTTAACCAGCTTTAACCAGACTCTGCTACTTCTTTTCACCAGCTCAACGAATCTTTCTTAAGCCATTTCATTGGTGTTCAATGGCAGCGGCATTCGGCGACTCAGTTGCTAAATATTCAACAGACAGAAGGGGAATCGCTGTGCAGCTTTGTTACCCACTTCAATCCAGAGGCCCTAAAGGGTTGAAAAGAACAATGACAAGGTCATTCTAACAGCCTTCATGGCTGGTTTGCACCCGTCGGATTTCCTCTTTTCCCTCTCCAAAAATCCTCCAACCACCATGGTCGTTCTCCTTGCCAAGCCCAAAAATACATGAATACCGAGGACTCTTTGGCGGCTCGCCAAGATTCCACATCTAAACCCCCACAATCAAAAGAAAAGTGAAAAGAATCTGAGCCTAGGCATTCATAATACACTCACCGACCTCCTCAATATACTGACTGACCCCCACACTCTGATCGACCAGCTCTTACCCGTCCACCTGGTCGGTTCGAGCGGTACACCCCTCTTAACTCACCCAGGGAACAAGTCCTAAACCAAATTCAACATGACTACAACCTAAAATGGCCCCAACCATCAAGATCTCCTTCCGTTCAATGGGACCAATCCAAGTATTGTTATTTTCATCGTGATCATGACTATAACATCGAAGAGTGCGTCAATCTTAAGGACCAGGCTGAGGACCTGATCCGATAGGAGCGTCTCAACCGATTCACCACAACCAGTCCCCACCAAAGAGCCAGGGGTAACCCCCAAGGTAGAACGATAGATGTCATGACCCAAACCCGCCCCTAAAAGTTTGGTCCATGACCGGCCTGAACATAGGCCTCAAAACAAATTTTCAAAAATATTTATTCAACTACGAGGCCTTAGCGGAAGGAAATATCAATATAAGATAACATCCATTGAGCTTGTGCATACATGCTGGCTTAAATAGATTTAAGCATTTAAATACACATTTATATTTACATATACAATCACAGAATTATACAGATCTCACATATACACTTATATAAGACTCCATAAGTTACATGATTCCCAGTAATCAAAATTAAGGCCTCAACATAGAGGCATACCCCAGGCGGCTTGACAAAGAGGCGGACCTCGATACAATTCTAGTGTTGGTCCCCAAAGGCTCACCTACATGAAAATTTACATGAAAACGGAGTGAGCAAGGCTCAGTGAATAATAGCAATGTAAGGAGGTTAATTAAACGAGCATAGTCTTAGAGAATATAAATATGCATCTCAAACCATACACAGATCTTAATCATATTCATATTTTAGAACGGCCTCAGGCCCACATGTAATACAGAACGGCCTCGGGCCCACATATGATACGAAACGGCCTTAGGCCCAATATATGTACAAAACGGCCTCAGGCCCAACATATTATACAGAACGGCCTCAGGCCCAACATAGTATACAGAACGACCTTAGGCCTACATCTCGACAGCTGTCCACACATTGGAGAGTAGGTAGAACATTGACATGTACACTACCTCCCTTGGCCTCTGGCCATGAATCATAATCGATTCGAATCATATCAAGGTCGGTGAGACATCAGCATGTCATCACCTCCTTCAGTCTCAGAGTTGTCCACATTCCGTGGCGTATAACTGAACAGCCTCGGGCCCATCACTAGCATAGCAGAGCGATCTCCGGTCCTTAAGGATATCATTGCTCAATAACGCACATAAGTTTTCCAGTTATTCACCATAAGGAAACATAGCTTACTTATGCATAACGGAACGCCATTGATAACTATTAGCAGTAAATAAAATAGAACATTACACTACTATTACTCACAGTGAGGGACTTCCGGTAGCCATGGGACGATGTCCTCATCACGACCTACAACACAATGCAAATAGCATAATATGAGAATAAAACCAATATCTTTCTTATTCTTTAATCAATTAGCCATGGTGGTTCTAAATTCATTAGTCTTCAATAGGTCATAATCCATGTCTCAGAAAATAGGAGAAATTGATAGAAAAATGGTTTAGACGAAGAAATGATATAAAATCAGTAGACAGAAAGTGAACAATCGTCACTAAATTGGGCATATCTATTTGTGTACTAAGAATTTGGGAGTGAGGCCACCACCATTGGAAAATAGACTTCTAGGGCTTGAATTTAGGCTCAAGAATTACTCAAAACGGAGTCCGGATGCAAAAGATATGCTTATTTAAAGTTGGCTGAACAGAGTTGTCTTCGCACGTGCGGGAATTGGGCCGTACGTGCGGGACCATGTGCTTTTTTAGAAGAATCTGGAAATGGATTGCCGCACATGCGAGAAGACCCGTCGCACTTGCGGCTCTGGGTCAATTTGCTGTTCAAAAATGTTGTTTGCTCTAATTCTTGCTCTTTTCATTTCTAAGCTTGGTTTTCAACTCAAATCACCCAAAAACATGTAAAATTACACCACAATATGATAAATTAACATCAATCAAATGTAATTTCATTTCAAACAAATCAATTTTTGCCTCAATGTTCATGATCAATGCTTTATCTTTCATAAGCTTCAAGGTTCTCAAAACACAACCCACAAATTCACTTGATTCTTGCATGATCTTGTTCTTTGAACAATCTAAAGTTCATTTCATGGTATCCATGAGGATGAGCTTCAATGATAAACAAAATTATAGAACTCAAATTCTAATTCCTCAAATTTAGCTCAAGCAAATACATATATAAAACCCTAACCCAAATGGGTTCAAATCTTCTAATATCTTTATGATTTCACCAAATTGATGCTTTAAACCTAAGGTTTCAAGATAGATTTTCATACCTAGTTCAATCTTTGTCCTTCTTCTTAGTTCTCTTCAATTTCCCCCAAGCCTCCATGGTTGATCTCCTTCTTCTCTCCTCAATCTCTTCAAGTTTATCCTCAAGCTTCCCATGGATGGTGAGCTCTCTCTCTCTCTCATAGAGAAGCTTCCTCTCTCCTTTGGTCTCTCTTTCTCTCGGTTCTCTCCCTCAGATATTTTGTTTTGACTCCAAAATGATGAGTTCCTCCACTCATATGGCATATCTAAATATATATATATATATACACACACATAAGCTTATCACAATAGGGAGAGCCAAACGCACCCTTACGAATCGTACGAAATCAAATTTCAATTAAACTTTCCAGATGACTCTAAAAATTATGCTGATCATAAATATAACCCCTGTTCTGGTTTCTGAAGCCTCTAAGGCCCTCATTTTGCAGTACAAAGTTAACCACCCAAACATGCATTAATGAGTCAGACGAATAAAATATCCAATTAATTTTCCCAAGTAGCTCTAAAAATTCCGATTAACATATTCAAGTACTCAATTTTGATTTCTGAACCCATAAAGGTCGGTAATTCCAATTTTAAAGTCGTAACTCAATAGATAATGTTTCAATTCAAAAGATATAATCACATTAAAGCACATTAACTCATAGGTAAATAAAGATAATTTCTTATGCGCATTTTGGGGTCGTTACAATAGATGCACTCTTCCTAGGAAGCCCGAATAACCTTGACGGAATGATGATAGGGCCTAACCACAACCCCGAGCCCAAAGAGGGCCCACACCCCCATTGAGAGAAATCAGGGTCATTACGGGCGGACTTGCATGTAGCGGACCAACTCGATCGGCATAGCGAGCTGAGCTCAAGAAGATTAGGTAAGGTTCGGAAAAGGATATGGCGACAGTGGACCAGCTCCACAAACAACCCAAACAATGGTCGGAGTCAATCACCTTCACAAGTGCAGACTGCACCGGAATCCGCTACCCTCATAACGACCCTCTAGTCATTTCTGCTCTTCTATCGAACTACAAAGTCAGGCGGGTACTTGTTGACAACAGCAGTTCATCAGATATTATCTACCTTAATGCCTTCAGACAACTCAAGGTCGGGAAAGAAAAGTTGCCACCCTTACAAACCTCTTTGGTCGGCTTCACTAGTGATCGAGTGACTTCTATAGGTTCTATTGACCTTCCAATCACTATTGGCGAATATACATAGTAGTCTACCAAACTCCTCACTTTCCTCGTTGTCGACTGTCTTTCCGCCTACAATATTATACTTGGACGCACAGCTCTCAACGCCCTCCAAGCTGTGATGTCCACGTACTATTTGGCCATGAAGTTTCCAACTGATCAAGGGGTCAGCATTGTGAAAAGTGAGCAGACGATAGCCAGAGAATGTTATGTAGCCTCATTAAAGGAGGTCAAGATGAGGGAGGCCATGATCATTGAGGGCCTCGAAGCCAGAGACGAAGAGAAGCTGATTCGGGGGGAACTAGTGAAGGAGTTAGTCGAAGTACCCATTTTCTCCTCAGACCCAATGAAGACAGCTAAGATCAGCAGCCAGCTAAGCCCTCAAGCCAAAGCTGACCTTATAGCTCTCCTTACTGAACACATAGATGTCTTCATCTGGATCCATATAGGCATGCCTGGCATCCACCCCTCTACTATCACTCATTGCCTTAGTGTCGAATCCTAATTCCGACCAATCTGCCAAAAGCAGCGCATTTTTCATCCAGACCGCAACAACCTCATCATTGACGAAGTGGATAAATTGTTGAAGGCCAAGTTTATTAAAAATGTGGACTATCCAAAGTGGTTATCCAATATGGTTTAGGTTCACAAGAAGAATGGCAAATGGTGACTCTACGTGGATTATTCTGACCTCAACTGTGCTTGTCCCAAGGATAGCTACCCGTTACCCAAGGTAGATCTTTTAGTTGATGTGACGGTGGACCATCAAATGCTTAGCTTCATGGACGTCTTTTCAAGCTATAATTAGATCCTAATGCATACAATTGACTAGGAACATACAACTTTCATTACATATAGGGGAACTTACCATTACCACATAATGCGATTCGGCCTAAAGAATATGGGGGCCACCTACCAACGATTGGTCAATGCTATGTTCAAAGACCAGATTGGCCGAAATGTTGAGATCTACGTTGATGATATGCTCGTTAAAAGCAGGCTAGCTTCGGTTCACTTGTCAGATCTACGCGAGACCTTCTAGACCCTGCGTAGGTGCCAAATGAAGCTGAACCCGAAGAAATGTGCCTTTGGTGTTAAATCAAGCAAATTCTTGGGTTTCATGGTCAGTCATAGGGAATTGAAGCCAATCTAGAGAAAATCAAAGCCTTAACTAAAATGCGGTCTCCCATAACAATAAAGGAGGTTCAATGGCTCACTAGCAGAGTAGCCGCTCTCAATCGTTTCATTTCAAGAACAACTAACAAGTGCCTTCCATTCTTCAAGGTGCTTAGGAAGACTTTTGTTTGGAACACCGAATGTGAAGAGGCATTCTAGCAACTGAAACAATGTATGGCCAACCCTCCTCTCCTCTCTCAAGCACTTCCAGGCGAAACCCTTTTCCTCTATTTAGCCGTTTCTTGCACTTCGGTCAATGCAACCCTAATTAGGGAAGAAGACTCAATCCAACGCCCAGCATACTACATCAGTCGCGTGCTTAGGGGGGCAGAATAGAAATATCCCTTATTGGAGAAATTAACACTCGCCCTAATCATCGCCTCAAGGCCCTTTCAACCATACTTTCAAGCCCACTCCATAGCCGTTCCTACAGAACAACCCTTGAAGAAAGTCATGCAACAACCACAATCTTCTGGTAGACGTATGCAGTGGTTTGTCAAACTCAGCCATTATGAAATCTCCTACCAAATCCTGTACAGCAATCAAAGGGCAAGCCGTCACGAACTTCATCCTAGAGTTCACCAATGTCGACCCTCCTGAGCCTCTCTCTCTTATCAACACAACTCCTGAGAAAATCGACCCTCGTTCTTGGACTCTAAACATTGATGGCTCATCCAGAAAAGAGGGAGTGGGGTTAGGCTACTCCTCACCACCCCAGAAGGAGAAGATCTCGAGTGTGCCCTCCATTTTCAATTCATAGCTAGTAATAATGAGGCAGAGTACGAAGCTTTGATAGCAGGTCTTAGGCTACCCAAATACATTGGAGTGCATCGCATTCAAGTATTTAGTGATTCCTAACTGGTCGTTGGGCAGATAAATGGGGATTTCGACGCAAAGGAGGAAAAAATGAAATCATACAAGGCTATTGCCCTACCCCTCACACATCTCTTCAACAGCTTGCACATCAAACACATCCTACGGTTAGAGAATTCCCAAGCAGACGAAATGGCCTAATTAGCCTCGGCTGACCAGTCAGACCTCAGTCGCGGAGTCAGAATAGACTACTTAACACACCCAGCAATCTCACCAGATCCGTAAGAAATCCACCTACTTCAGAACGAACACATCCCATAGGCACAAGACATTATCCAATACCTCGAGCAAGGGATACTACCAGGAGATAAAAAAGAGGCAGACAAGGTCCGAGCTCGGTCGACTAACTACATTATCATTGAAGACATCTTGTACAAGCGAGGGTTCTCCCAGCTGTACCTCAGGTGTTTAAATACTACCCAGGCCACCTATGTTATGAGAGAAATACATGAAAGGGTTTGTGGCAACCATTCCAGAGGATAGTCTTTGGCTCATAAGATCCTTTGCACGGGTTACTTTTGGCCCACGCTCAACCAAGATGCCATCGAATTTGTACTTAAATGTGACACATGCTAACACTTCGCCAACATACCCTAAACTCCTCCAACAGAGTTGATCATGCTTAATAGTCCTTATCCCTTCGCCAAATAGGGAATCGACCTAGTAGGCCCCTTGCCGACCAGTAGAGGTCAAGTTAAGTTTGTCGTGGTCATCATCGATTACTTCACTAAGTGGGTGGAAGTAGAGCCCTTTGCCAAGATTACCGAGCGTAATACCACTAGATTCATTTGGCAATCTATTGTGTGCCAATTCGGGGTCCCTCAAGCTATCATCTCCGACAATGGCAAACAATTTGACAATGCCAAATTTAGAGAATTCTGCGAGGAGCTCAACATCAAGACCTGTTTTTACTCCCCTGGCCATCCCCAAGCTAACGGCCAGGTGGAAGTCACCAATCGTTCTCTATTGAAGATTATCAAGACCAAGTTGGAGGCCGTTAAGGGACTATGGGCAGAGGAGTTGTCGAATGTACTCTAGGCCAATCGGACGACGGCAAGAACTCCCACTGAGGAGACCCCTTTTAGCTTAACATAGGGCGCTGAGGGGGTCATCCCCGTGGAAGTTGGCCTATCGACCCCTAGGGTCATCCATCTCGATCTGGAACTGAATGAAGAATTTCAGAGGGTTGACTTAAACCTCATTGAAGAACTGCGAGAATCAGCCGCGTCAGATTGGCTTCATACCAGCAAAAAGTGAGGCAGCACTATAATCGTAGAGTCAGACCCAGAGAATTCGTAGCGGGAGACCTAGTCCTACGAGAAGTATCTCTCGCCACCAAAACCCGATAAAGGGCAAGCTAGTAGCTAAGTGGAAAGGACCTTACATTGTCAAATCTAGGTCGCGTCCAGGCACTTACCGTCTGCAAGATATGGAGGGCAAAGACCTCCCTCATCCATGGATTGCTGAGCACTTGAAGTGGTATTTCTAGTAAAATGGAGTCTTTTCCTGTTGTATTGTTCATTTTGATGTTCAGACCACTTGTTCATTTTTGTCATTTCAATACAATGTATAACCTTACAATGGCAGGACTGTACATTAATGACAAAGATATTCAACCCCCATTATTTGTGTTGTATATTTTGTGAGTGGTACGCTGCGTTGAGCATGAAGAACTCAGCCAGGTTAAGTCCAGCAAGCCTCAGCCAGACTGAGCATGAAGACCTCAGCCAAACTGAGTCCATCAAGCCTTAGCCAGACTGAGCATGAAGAGATCAGCCAGAACTAAGTTCTCTAAGCCTCAGCCAGACTGAGCATGTAGAACTCAGGCAGACTGAGTCCAGCAAGCCTCAGCAAGATTGAGAATGAAGATCTTAGCCAGACTGAGCCCTCCATGCCTCAGCTAGACTGAGCATGAAGAGTTTTCCTTCTCAAACACAAACTTCATCGATTACAACATTGTTTCATTCATAAAAAGTTTACTGGTTAAAATTACAAGTCACCAATTCACTTTTTTTTTAGACGAGTCTAGTTTTTACGCAATCACATGGTTAGTGGGGCTAGTTCATTACACGATAGTAAAAAAGGCAAAATGAACAACAGTTTATTACTCCACAAATTTCTTACAAACTGTAAGCAATTCTTTATAAGGACAAATTCAAACTGTAAAATGCTCAGCCGTAACACAAATTTCGACAGAATCCCCTTTTGTACTATAACACAAATTTCTTTACAAAGACAAATTAAAACAAAACAAACAAGATAACCATGTACTACACTCCCAACAGCTCAACTTGCTCCGCCTTCATCTCCTTCATCCCCACTGGACAATAGATCTTCTTCTTCAATACCCTCATCCAGTGGGGTCTGGACGATGTCTCCCTCTCCTAGCTTTATGCGGGTGAAGTCAATGTCTGGGAAGAGCTCCTCTACCCTTTGTTGGAAGCTCACCCACCCACTATCCCGGTAGATGCTCAGCTGGTGCTTGAAGTAGTCAGACTGTTGGAAGTTTTTTATTATTTCTGCCTTGGTCTGCCCCTCCACCAGTTCGGTCGTTGCCATATTTGAGGGACCAGCTTCCCCTCCTTCCTATTTGGCCAGACTTGTGGCTACAGTAGCATCTATAGCTATTTGGAATTCTATCAACTGTTTATACTGCTCCACAGTTGCACCATAAAAGTCAGGGTAGGCCGCTCTCTTCGGCGTCAAGGTCTTAGCCAACTCTACTGATTTACCCATTTTCCTCCTCCAAGGTCACATTTTCAGCAGCACGAGCCCTCTTTAATGCGGCAACTTGTGCGTCTACCTCCTCCATATCCTTCAAGGCCAGATCACGTAGCTCTTCATTATTGGTGAGGGTCTCCTCCAACCTTTCATTGGCAGTGGTGCGGGATTGCTGGGCCTCACCAATCCTCTTCTACTCGTTCGCTACTTCAAACTCCAGCGATACCACATTTCGACATGCCACTTTGAGCTCATCATTGATGACCGCCAATTCGGTAACAATTTTAACCTAATCCATTATGGCGCGCTCAGCCATGTAACTCTGCACTACTGCTAACACCTCCATTTTTTTCGCCCTCTGGGCATAGGCAAGACCCTTCGCACAGGCACTTCATGCTGCCTTCTTCCAACCCACAGTCTCCACCTTTATATTTTGCAATTACGCCTGGACCTCCTCCAATTGGGCCTCGAGTCGCTCCGCTTCCATCTTCACCCCCACCTCTTGCCCAACAGAGCTACCGCCAAGGTCAATGCCTCTATCTACGCTGAGCAGAACCCCTTCATGAGGTCAGCCTTTGCAAATCGTGAGACATCTCGCACGGCCGCGTCCTCAATGACCCTTAGTAGGCGTTCTGCACCAGCCCTGGCCTCACGCAACACCCTAGAGGGCTCGTTTCCATCAACTATTGAGCAGCCAACCACTGTGTTTAGGTGGCGAATGGTGGTTTCCATTATTCCCCCCCAGCAATGTTTGTCTCTGGTTCACTCGCTCGCTCTCCCCCACCTCTGGCTCACCCATCGCCCCCTCCGACTCCTGCCTTAGAGAAATCACTCACTTGCTCCCCTACCTTTTGGCTTGGGGACAGTTTTGTTGGGGGCAGGTCTATTGGGGGTTTAGCCTCAATATTTGGCCCCCCTCATTGTTCCTCCGCCAGATCCATCATCTCAGCAATTGGGGGCTCATTCAAGTCTTCCTCTACACCTATTCCAAGCCTGGCTTCCCTCCCTCAATCTCTTGGGCCAACTCTATCGCCACCTCTTTAGCCTTCTTTAGTATAGGCCTTTCTGCACCGTCCTCAGGAGCTGCCTTCCTCTTTTTGTCAACACCAACTCCACCTCCATTCTACTCCTCTTCTTCAGTGAATCCATTGGCGCTCGCAAAGGCACAAAAATTATTAAGTCTTTCTCAGCCAAGGGCTTAGGCTGCGAGAAAATAGACCTCTTCGCAACTGGCTTAGGTGCTAGGCCCAACTCTTTCTCCTTATACCCCTCTGCTATCGCCAGAATCTGTCTGTCTTCTGCTTATTGGGCTTTCCTTTTTGTCTCCACCTTCTAAGGAGGAAGATCTCCCTCTGTAGGCTCAGGCCCCAAGTTTAGGGCAAATAAGGCCGAGGGCTTGATGAGGTCGTCCTATCTCAGCCCCTCTTTTTCCCTTCACTCCTTTACTTGCTTCACCCTCTTCTCCGCTGCCATATTCAACCTTGGCTCCAATGACTTGGTGGGGATCTTCCAAATTGTGTGTACTCTCTTCCTGCCATTGGCTGATACATAGAACCATTTTATCCGCCAACCCTTCACAGATAAGAGAAGCCTTGTCACCAATCCCTTCTCCGCTGCTGTTTGTAGGGTCACCCATGTCTCTTGTTGTTCTGAGGCTTTCTAACATGAAAAAAATTCGCCCACTGACATCGTCTCCCCCTCAGTTGCCCGTGGCCATGAGATCGCGTAGGCGAACATAATCTTCCATGCATTCGGTATCAGTTGGCCTAGAGCCACCTCTAAACGATTCAGCACATCAACCGCCAGTTGTGGGAGTGACAATCTCAGACCCCCACGGAGCGCCTCTTCATACAGCATGAACTCCATTGGCCTTGCGTCAGACGCCATCTTTGTTGCTGTTGGAAGTCTTAACTCCACATCTGCTGGAATCTGATATTTACTGCAAAATTCCTCTAGATCCTCAGTTATTAACTTAGATTTGTCTGCCTTGGTATGCTACTGGTCAGGCACCACATAGCTAATTGGTTAGGTAGCCGAGATCATCATTGATGGAATAGGTTGGGACGGTCGCTCCCTCCTTCTTTCCACTAACCATTCTACTCTGTACTTCTCTACCAGAGCCATTCCATCGTCCTCTTCCAATGCATTAGATGCCATGGCCGGAGCTTTGTCTTGCGCCATTTCCCTCACATTTCTATATATGGCTTCAGTTGCAGGAGTGAGGAAGTTAGAGACGTGAAAGAGAAGGGAATTGGGTGAAAGAAATAAGGTAAAGTCTGGAATAAATTGATTTTTCACAATCAGGTAAGTAAATCGCACTAGTCCAAATGCCCAAGGCTTTCCTATATTCCAAGGGTCGTGGTTAAAATTTGCCAATTCGAAAACAATTTTGACCAAACTGTGGAGAAAACAAAAAAATAAGTAATAGAAGTGGAACGAACCAAACAGCCTCTTTACCTCCAATAAACAGTTTAAACTTCCCATCAACAGCCTACGTTATGCCACGTTGATGGCGACGATCACTCCCCTCACCACTCACTTTCTCTCTTCCATCTCCTCTGTCCCTCATCACATCATCATGCGCATCTATGCACCTCGAGCCCCGTGCACCATCAAAGCTACCAAGTCCTTTTGTCTTATCCTTCTAACCTATCCCTTGGTCAACTACCTCAAAGGTCAGCCACCTTAACAATCGGTCACCTCAAAGGTCGACCACCTCAACGGTCGACCACCTTGGCGTTCGGTCACCTCATAGGTTGACCACCTCAACTGTCGGCCACCTTGATTGTCGGTCACCTCAGCGGTTGACCACCTCAACGATAGGCTACTTTGACGGTCGATCAACTTGACGGTTGACCACCTCGACGGTCGACCACCTTAACGGTTAGCCATCTTGACGGTAGGTCACCTCAGCGGTTGGCCACCTTGACAATAGGTCACCTCAACGATCGACCATCTCAACGGTCGGCCACTTTGACAGTCGATCACCTTGCAAGTCGACCACCTCGACGGTCGGTCATCTTGATGATCGGCCTACCCGATGGTTGCCCATTTTCGCGCTTGGCTCTCTCGACGGTAAGTCACCAAGACAACCATCCACCCTCGCCCCTCTTTACCCACCCACCCTCTTACTCGCTCGGTCCCATCTTTGGCGGCTTGGGGGACTACCATCACCTTTCTTAGTCCCTTCAGTGGACTAAAGCTGCGCTCGGGAATGGGGGACTATTGATGGGCATGACCCATATGGCCCAGGATAGCCCAACCCACAACTGCCTTGGGTGGCCCAAACAGTCATTTAGTTATAGTCTAGTAGGTGAAACTCAATAGCAAGCCCATCGAAGAACCCACGTTGGTCCAAGCCTTGTGACACTTAAACACTTGTTAGGTAGGGAGTTAGCCACGTGGCAAACAAAGATCTTGCAGAGTTATTGAGCCCAGGCATCAAACATTAAATGAGGATGTCATGACATTAAATGCCACAAGATCTCTCGTTCCCTGGTATGGTGAAACTGCCATGGCCGACGGCGAGTAGACCATAGACTTTTGGCCAATAAGACAGTTTGAATGGACAAGGAAATGATTAGTAAAAGGTATAAGGAAACTTGTGAATAACGTAAAAGACAACAAGTAATACTCTTTTCCCTCTCTCTCTTTCTACTTTCTCTATCATTTCCAATCTAACTTGATTGTCGGAGCATCTATGGGGAGAAACCACTCCAGTCTTGGTTCCTTCCCACCAGACCTTTTGCAGGCATGCATTAAGGAGATGAAGGCCAGCAGACCCGTGGAACACGTGGATTAGTTCGGCCTATCCTCCATCAACCATATAACATTATCAGAGTTTATCATTTTGTTGTTATAATTTTATTCCACATTCTACATAGATACTCATAACTATTATCTTACTTTACATTGTCATATAATCAAATGATATAAAAAAAGGTTAAAAAAATTAAGTATAGACACTCATTTTTTTTATTACATTCATTTTAAAAATTATTATTTTTTATCTATACACCACATAATTTTAAACATACATGCATCCCCTAATCTCTTGTCTTCATTATACTCATCATCCTTCTCTATCATTTCCTTCCTCTTCTCTTTTATTCTTTTTCTCTATTCTATCTCGCCCACAATAAGATTGGTAACATAACAACGGGTAGCTCTATTTGCACCTCAAAGATTGGTTAGACATTCTAACCTAATAATAATAATAATAATAATTAATATTAATAATATTAATTTATTAATGGCAAAATGGCAAAAAAATAGGGGTCTCCAACCAAAATGAAGAATAAGGACAAAAGTGGCCCATATAAGTGTTGAAACATTTTGGTCATTCTGTCATCTTTGGCTTCATATCCACCTAAAACTTGGTTGACCTCCAGTTTGGACTCACTATATACCATTAGCTCAGTTGCCTTCATGCGGAGGGTTGATTTCAGACCGGCTAAAAGCGCTTCGTACTCTACTTCATTATTGGTGGCTGGAAATTCAAGTCTAATTGTTTGCTCAACAATTAAGTAGTCTGGTGAAATAAGAACAACTCTTAGCCTAGCTCCATACTTGTTGGAAGCTTCATCAATGAATAGTTTCCACATCTCCTCAACAAACAACTTCCAACATTTAGATGGATCTGAAGATTTCTTTGCATCAGAGATGGCTATTATTTCTTCAACTGCATCGTCGTCTGGTCATGCTGGAGTTTCACTCAATTATTCAACGATTTCTTTGATTCGGTTGCTCTACTATATCCTCTTCAGGCATTTCATTGCAAGTTATTTCCTCTATTGCTTGGATTACCTCTTCACTCCCCTGCAGTACATCATTAGGTCCAGTAGATGGGGCTATTGTTGCTAAACTCAATGGCACGCTGCAAGGTTCATCCATTTGAGGTAAAGCTTCAACTTGTTGCAAGGTTGCTGAAGGCTGTGCAATTTCCACGATGCCTATCCCCTTGCTCAGTTTCTTCAGTCAGGTCAACCAGACAAACATAATGGATTCCTGGAGAGAACTTGGCAACAAAGTCTGCCAAGGCTTGTGCCTTTATTGCAGTTCTAGGTTGGAACTTAACATTAAATGGCCCCAACTCCACCACCCACTTCAAAATTCTCCTAGAAAAATCTGCCCTTTCAAATAATGCCTTCAAAGGGAATTCTATTAGCACCACGATTATAGACACGTGAAAGTAGTGTGCTAACTTTCTAAAACCATCATCAAAGCTAAGGCAAGCTTTTTCAATGGTAGGTACCTTGTCTCAATGCCGAGCAAAGTTTTGCTTACATAGAAAATTGGCAAATGTTGTATTCTCTCTGCACAAAAAAGCACTGTGCTGGTAGCATGCTAAGAAATTACAAGGTACAGATAGAGTTCTTCTCTAAGTAATGAGGTCACTAAGAGTGGAGGTGAGGACAAATATTGTTTTAATTTTTCTAAAGTGTGGTCATATTCTTCATTCTAGCTGAACTTTGATTTCAATGCTTAGAAGAATGGTTTGCAATGATCTGAAGATCGGCTTATAATCCTGTTTAGCTCAACTGCCAATCCCGCTAGATGTTGCACTTCTTTTGGGGTATTCGGTCTTTCCAACTCCTAAATTGCTTAATTGGTGAATGATTTGCTTCTATTCCACAGTTGGTCACCAAGAAGTCTAGAAATTTACCTGATTTCACATCAAACGTGCCCTTGGATGCATTCAATCATAGCTTGTGAGTCTTTAAAATTTTGAACATCTCTGCTAGGTCATTAAGATGGTCATACTCATTCTTGCATTTGATTACCATGTCATCAATGTATGCCTCCATTGTCTTGCCAAATAAATGAGCAAACATCTTAGTGATCATCCTTTGAAAGGTTGCCCCTGCATTCTTTAAGCCAAATAACATTACCATATAGCAATACAACTCCCTTGGAGTTATAAAAGAAGTAATTTCTTGATCTGACTTGTTGTACACAACCCATTTTTAACCGCCTTTAAGACTTGGGCACTTTATTCCAAACACCTGATGATGAAAGTCACACTGTGCAATTTTTTAAATTTTCAGTGAAGAAATTTAGATTCAAGCTCTAATCCCAAACCTTACACTCCATTTTGGCCAAGCTATTTTAGACCTTGAAACCCTCATTTCAAAATATTTTTCCAAATGTTTCTACGATGTTTCGAGGCTCATATTTCAATTAAAATATTACACTTTTCGGTAAACTGAGCAAGGACAAAGTGGAAATAAATGGAAGGGAGGTAAACTCCTTGAAAAATATTTTAAAAAACAACTTATTTATAGGTTTGGAGTTGAATGAAATAAGAGGGGAGGGAAGAAAACTAGTTTAGGAAGAGGTTGGGCATCAAATCGTTAACATAGAAATGACCAGCCTTCACTGAATTAGGAATATCTCTTTTACCACTTAGAATTTAGATGTGAGGCTACCACCATTGGAAATTAGACTTCCGAGGCTTCAATTTAGACTCAAGAATCACCTAAAACCGAGTCCGGATGGGGGAGATATGCTAGTTGGAATTCGGGCCTGGAATGTAGATTTTTGGACTAGGCTGAGTCCATTTAAATTTGGCCGTGGCTCATTTAGAGCCGGCCGGCTTTCAATGAAAATTGTGAATTTGTGCCTTTTAGAGCCGACCTTTCATTTTTGGGCCCGGTCGTATGTTTTTGTGGCTGGCTGGCTCTCAATAGTGCCAAACAGCCAGCTAGCAAGAACTGGACAGCTGGCTTTATTTGAAGATATTTTTGACCAAATTGGCTCAAATTCTATAAATAGAGCCCTTGTATTCAGAATTGGGGGTTAGCAAATTTTCTATAGGCTTTGAAGAATTACCCTTTTATCTTCAATACCTTTCTTCACCTTCAAACCTTTTTCAACAATACATACATAATACATACACCTTTAGAGCTTGTTCTTGGAGCTTTTTGTTGAGATTTCAAACTAAATTTCAAAACCTTGAGGGTGTTTTGAATCAAGTTTGTTAACTAAGAAGCATCCTCTCTTTCAAAAAGTATAAGCTTGTCACTTTTTTCCTTGCTTTCATTTCAATCTTTTTCTATCTTTTTCTTGTGTTTCCCTATTGTTTTGAATCCATTCTAAGTGTTGGAATTTGGGGTTGAATAGCTACCAAAGGTAGAAAGGTTTAACACCCTTTTTTGCACCTTATTTCATAGCTCATACCTTTGTTTTTGCACTCTTTTCTTTGTTTTTTATATTGATTTTCAGAGTTTAAAAAGGCTAAAAAACATGGTTTAAAAGTCTCAAAAGTGGAGGCGTTAGCCACCTCTCCTTGATTTTGCTTACTAGCTTTATATCTCTTGCTTTTGTCTATCTTTTTGTGCTCTTTAAACACACTTTCAGCCACTGTTTTTGGGCTATTTTGGGACTGTTCTTGGACTATTTTGGGGCTGAAATATGTGATTTAAAATTGCAAAAAGTTGAGGTGTTAGCCACCCCTCCTTAGGCTTTGTTCCATAGCTTTTTCTATACTCTTTTTACTTATTTTCTCTTGCTTTTAGCTACTATTTTTTACATTTTAGGGGTTGTTATGGGCTGTTTAATTCATTTAAATAGTTTATGCTTTGAATATCATACTTGTTGTGTTGTAAGTCCTCATGGCTTCGGTTGTTTAGGCCTTAGACACCGAGTCATTTGAGTTGATAGCTTTATTTACTTAGTTTCCATGGGAAGAGTTTCATTTTAAATGATCAACTTCGCATAATCATTTCTGCACCCTCCCTCCTTTCTTCTTTTCTTTTGTTCGAGAGCTATTTCAAACAACTGCTTGTTGTTCAAGGCATGAGAAAGAGATCTATGCTCAATGGCTTAATCTCTACGGAAGTTCATCTTCAATGTATAGTCTCTCTTTCATGCTATGGATCACTTCTCATTTGATATTTCTTCTCATTTAGTGGACTTAAACATCACTCCGAACAAATTGATTAAGTAATGGAAAGGACTAATAAAAATTGACCTAAAATCAATGAAACCACCATAAAGAAGATGAAAAAATTGGTTGGATTTGGTCGGATGATATGCTGAGTCCATCGTTTCGAGAATTGTCACTTATCAATTCATGATATTTTGACGAAACTTGAAGCGTGTCTATCTCCCTCTTTGAGCCTCCATGATGAGAGGGAGGGGTGGTCGTCTTCATTGCATTTATTAATTATTTTGTCCAAATTGTGTTCGAAATCATCAAGCCATCAACTTGTGCCAATTGATGGGTTCGGACTCGAATTCACTCTTCTCTTGAGTTTTATGATAGCGGAGAGTAGAAGGGACAAACAGGGCCTAGAAAGGCTCTGTCTGCACTAACCTCACCTCAGAGCACAAAAAAGGTTTTGGCATGAAAATTAGGGTCGGCTGGCCTTATTAGGATTCGGTCGAGCCTCATTGGGGGCTGGATGACCTCTAATGTGTAGTAAGTAGTGACCTTTTGCAGAAACAGAGAGCAGTGGTTGAAGGTGAGGCAGAGCAGTCTGGGCAAACAAAACAGCTTCTGGGCACTGTGCATGAGATCATCCTCATGGTTGCTTGGATCAATAGTTTTATTAGCCTTCTTGTAATTATCATTGTTGTATTATTATTCTTATTGTAATTATTGTCATTGTAAATATTATGGTTGCAGTATATTATTGTTATAGTTAGTATTGTTACAATACCCTTGTGTAGACACCCCATTTTTGACTGTCCTCAAGACTTGGATGTCATCACTTGTGCATATGGTGATTGTGATTGCATGTGATCATTTTGAGTGCCCGAAGTCCTCAGCAGAAAGCCCTGTCTTTGAGCCTCTAAACTTGGCCTTTTCTTTGCCTGATTTTGGACCAAATCTTGTTGTTTTTGTGTCTGGAACCTCTTGGTGACCTATTGGCCACCACCATAGGCTGTCGGCCATGGATTGTGCTTGTCGGCCACCAGTGGTGGCCGGTCGGCTACCAGTGTGCTTTTCCAGATATTTGTTGATAGATGTGCCAGCTGTTGGCACACTGAGCTACATCTTCCTACACGTGTATGGTAGGATGTTCCTAAGCTCAAGGCTTGTTTTTTTATATACAAGGGGGTTCCTCCCCCATTTTGGAGGGTTAGAAAATTTGGACCAAAATTCTCTTTCTCTCTCTCTCTCTCTCTCTAGATTTCTCTCTCTCTCTTATAATTTTGTGCTTTGTAGATTGTTTTCTCTACACTATTACACACACTACCTTAACCAAAGTTGCTAGTCTTTGGGCTGAGGTAACTTGGCGACCTTCTTTGAGCTCTAGAAGGTGGTTTTTGGCTTGGATTGTTGGCCAACTTGTGCTTTGCTTCAAAGGTATAACACTTGCCTTGTTTATACTTGTTTTGCCATCCATTTCAATTGTTTTGAGGCTGGTTTTGAACTAAAAAAAGTTATGTTTTTATGGCTTAAAAGTGTTGGCTTGAGGCTATTTTCAGTTAAAGGGTATTCCACTCTTCTTGCATCTTAGTTCTTAAAGCTTTTGTACCTTTGTTCATTACTTTCAAACCAACTTTTTTGGGCCTCTTAACCATTGAATTTCAGAGGTTTTTCAGTGGCAAAAAACTTATTTTGAATTCCAAATTTGGAGGGGTTAGCCTCCCCTCATTATGTCATGTTTGCATGCTTAGTTAGCTTCACATGTTAGCATTTTTTTTAGCTTAACTTAGCTCAAGTCCATCATGTTTTAATTTCTGAAATAACCTGTGTTAGCTCTATTTTGGGCTGGTTTGTTCATTTGGATCTTGTTTTGCATAGTTGTAGTATAAATCATTTCCTAGCTTGGTGTTTTAGGCTCTAACCATCATTGGTTTGAGTTGATTGCATGTTTTAGTGCTTTTTCTCACCTAATTTCAGCACTACAATCTCTGCAATCCCCCTCAATTCTTCACTCTTTTGTTTTTCTTTGAAAGTGGTTTCAAACCACTTGTTTGCCTAAGTGTGAAATGAAGGTGCTACACCCAATGGTTTAATCCCTTAAGGGGTTCATTACCAACAGTGTAATGCCTCTTTCATGCCCAAAGCAACTTTTGGTTTGAGCCCTCTTTTCATTAGAGGACACTCACCAATGGACTTAATGGATTAAGGAATGATTTGGTAATTAAAATGAGTAAACAAAATTGGCAAGTAAAAGAGGCAAGATAAGCATTCTTTTGTGTTGCATTGCATATGTTCAAATCGGATGTTAGTTTGAACACAACAAAAATGGGACATTTCATACTCAAAAGTGATGAAATGTGCCACTTTCCAAGGTCTCCATTGCCCTTGATCATGCATGATAGGGTGATGGTCATTTGAGTCTTGTTTTGCATTCATTAAACTTGTACGAACTTGGTTCTTTGGCCATCATGCAATGAAATTGCTTGGTTGATGGTTTGAGAGCCAAGAGTGTCACTCCTTTGAATTTGTTTGATGATAAGAAGGGTAACAGTACAAACAAAACCTTCAAAAGTACACTATTTTGCTCTCTGATGCAGCAAGGAAGTTTAGATCACCAGTAGCCGACCGACCAGCCACCATTGTTGGCCGACCGTCCATCAGCAATGGCCGACCGACCCCACTGTCGGCCACTAATGAAAATTTAGCAAATTGCTCTTGAGGCAGAACAGATTTGATCTGGAGAAGGAGAAAGTGTAAATGCTTCTGTGCAACAGAGGCTTGCAGTAGCAAAACAGTGGCCTTTCGGGCGGAAAATCGAGCATGCATGCATCCCTCGTTTCCCGAGGCCTCTTGGTTAACTTGTTTAATTAGTTGAGTATTTAACTAATTAGTTTCATTTGTTATATTTAATTAGCTTAGATAGTTAATTATTTAAATTTTTTTAATTAACTAGCTTAGAGTAAGCTCGTTATTCATTCGAAATGTTGTAATAATTAGCTTAATTAGCGTAGCTAGTTAGCTTTTATTCATTCGGACCGTCCTTCGCGAGGGCGTAATGTTGTAATAAGTGTGCGTGCGTGTGTGTATGTCTTCCAACCCCATGTATTTTTCCCTTTTATTTAATCGCTTTTGATGGTTAGATTAGGAGCATCATGTTTCGATTAGCATACCGCATGCTTGCATCCATTCATTTGTATTGCATGCACCGAGGCTTGGCGCATCATTCAAACTGTATTACCATTTCAATATCTTATTTGAATACGTGTTTAATCGCATGTTGTTCAAATCGATCCATATGCCATATTAGTACCCGAGCCTATTAATTGCATATTGCATGTGTTGCATTAGTCATAATTGTATAGTTAGGATCATGCATTTTTTTAACTAGTTTCTGTTTTGGCTTGGAGTACTAGGTGAGTTTTTATGCTTTAGTATACTTGCATGAGTGTGAATGTTGCCATGATTAGCATGCTTGCCATGAGGCTATATGCTTAAATGCTAAACTGCATGAATGCCTGTGGATGAAGGCTTGTTGTTTGAATTGGAACGATTCAACAAATATATGTTTTAAACCCACTTTGTTGAGTGGCAAATCGTGTTTTAAGCCCACTATGTTTGGTGGCAAATCCACAAACTTTAAGCCCACTTGCGGTGGCAAATTCAAACCATTTTCGCAAATAAACATGAGTTGAATTGTTCCAAATTGAGCAAACTAGTCTATACTTGCTTGTGCGCATCACATAGTAAAGCTAGTTTAATAACCAGAATAAGGGCACATAATGTTTATAAAAAATCATATCATGATTAGTAGAGGCCGATCTTTGATCAGGCGAGCGGGGGTGCTCAATTCATGACCTTCCCCTCTCGTACCTAAGTTCCCGAGCCGAGGCAACTTTGGTGATGACAGACACATGGCCTTCGGCACGAGTCAGGGTTTCCTAAATTTCCCCAAAACAAAAAATATTTAGGTGGCGACTCTATATTTGGCAAAGCAGTCCAATTTTGGCATTATTTGATTTAAAATCAATTTTTCAAAACGATTTGCCGGATTTGGACTCTTTGGTGTTTATCAATTTCACATTGTATTTGTGAGATTAGATTCAGAACAATGGGAGTCCGAACTATGAGGCTTTTCTTTCAAACCTTCCGAAAGGGGGCGTGAAAAGGCGAGCCACACCTTGTTGATAGATAGCTAATTAAATTAGAATTCATTCAAATAGGTAAATAGTAATTAGTTTAGCTCAATTTATTCATTTGGATTTGTAATAGCTAGTTTTAATTCGGACACTTGGACATTCGGACCCTCTTACACGAGGGCAAATATGTAATAATCATGTATGTCTTCCAACCTTCATTTTTTTTCTTCTTTTTATTTACCCGCTTATAATGGTAGCATCATGTTTCCTTAGCATTTCCCATGTTTGCATACACTCATCTAGCATGCATTAGGGTTCGACTCACCATACTAACCAATGTCAAATTCAAATTCTTACTCGAATACGTGATTTATCATGTCTTGAATCGGATCATATACCATGCTAGTAGCCGAGCCTATTAATTGCATGATTGTATATGTTACATTAGTTATGTTGCGTTGGTTAGGAGCATGCATGTCTTCTAATCATTTTTCTTTGTTTGGCTTACCTCGGAGTACTAGGTGAGTATTTTGTGTTTTAGCATATCACATCGTATGTTTGTGTTGCCATATCGAGCATGCTTTCCATAAAGCTAAATGCTTAAGTGATATACCTATTTGAATGCTGGTGGATGAAGGCTAATTACGAAAATTGGGATAAATTGATTAATTTACATACAAACTCACCTTTTAAGTGACACGTATTAAAACAATTTTTCAAACAAACATGAAATCAAAGAGTTCCAACTTTTGCAAATTAGTTTATTCGTGTGTGCATCACATAGTAAAAATAGCTAATAACCGGAACAAGAGCATATGATGTAATTAAGAATCATATCATGATTAGTAGAGGCCGATCTTTGATCAGACGAGTGGGGTGCTCAATTCATAACTTTCCCCTCTCGTACCTAAGTTCCCGAGCTGAGATACTTTGGTGATAACGGACTAATGGCCTTTAGCATAAGTCATGGGTTTCCTAAATTTCCCAAAAATATTTAGGTGGCAACTCTGTAATCTGGCCAAGCAGTCCATTTTTGGCATTTGATTCAAACATCAATTTTTCAAAAAATTTGCCAAATTTGGACTCATTTGTGTTTATCTATTTCACATTGCACTTGTGAAATCAGATTCAGAACCATGAGAGTTCGAATTGTAGGCCTAATCGTATCCGAGAGGAGCACTAAAAGTAAGCTACACATGTACATAGCAATCTGATGATATCCACAATATGCTTCTAGAAAGCTAAGATGGTTATGTGCTGAAGTAGAATCCATTAATTGATCAATCATTTGCAATGGAAAGCTATCCTTTGGGTATGCTTTTGTAATCGACGCAAACGCACCATTTGCCATTTTTCTTCGGCACAACAATAGTGTTTGAAATCCACTTGGTGTAATGGACTTCTTTGATTGTCCATGCTTCTAGTAAGTTCTTAACTTCTTCTGCCACTATCTTGGTATGGTGTAATGCGAATCTGCGAGTTCTCTAAATGACCGGTCTAGCATGCGGAAAGACATTAAGTTGATGGCAGATGAAGCTTAGATAAATGCCAGGTATATCGTAAAACGTCCAAGCAAACACCTCTATGTTGGACATCAGAAAGTCTAATATTTCTTTCCTTTCATAGCTGGATAGAGATGAACCTAGCAAAAAGAACTTTTTAAGATCATTTTCATCTATCCTTACTTCCATAAGTTCTTTGACGGTCTTCTCCCCGGCCTCCTTACCAACATCTTCAAGCACCTTCGTGTTCTCTGGTTTTTCTATCATTTGAACAAATGCCTTGGTAGCTCGGCTATCGTTTACAGCGACAAAGCATTACTTTAACATAATCTGATCTCCTAAGACCTCTTCAATCACTCCTTATGCATTGGGAAATCGAACCATTTGGTGGTATATTGAAGCCACGACTCGCATAACGTGTAACCAAGCTCTTTCTAGAGTAAAGTTGTACGTGAAGAGGACGTTCAACACCCAAAACTCCACTTGTTTGACCGTTGAACCCACTTTGACCAGCATTATGATCTTACTAATCGGCCATTCTGGCATTGAATTGAAACCGATCAAAGGTGATATAGTAGGTGCATGGTCTTTATCATCCAACTTGAGTGCTTGAAAGCGTCATAGTATATAATTTCAACCGAGCTACCCTGGTCGATAAAGATCCTTTTGATGTCGAAATCCTTGACACACAAAGTTACCATTAGTGCGTCGCTATGGGGATTTTGAAGTCTCACCAAATCTCTATCGGAGAAAGAGATCACATTCTTCTTTTCTACCTTCCCCTTCTTGAAAATTGGTTGGACACTGAGTACTTCCCTCATATGTTCAGCCTTCTTTATCATGTCTCTGAGCTCGCAAACTTACTCAGGCTCAATTATCCCATAGATCACATTGATAACTCCTTGAGGAGGGGTGTCAAGCAGCATTCCATTTGGCATGTCTTGATTTTGGGGGCCTACCATAGCTTCACTCTCAATGTAACAATCCAAACGTCCTACTACAACTAATTCTTCTAAATGTTGTTTGAGCGGTACGCAATCTTCTGTCCAGTCCCCTTTTTCATCATAATAAGTGCAACAGTATTTTTCGTTGTAACCTATTTGCACTTCGTCCAACTTGGCTGGTCACCAGACATATGGTTTGCTTCGGATCTCGCTAAAAATAGGGTAAATAGGCCTCTTGAATACCATAGTGATAGTGGTGCTAACTTTCAACTACCTTGCTTTCTCGTTCTCATCGTTCAAAAATGGATTAGCCCAGTTATCATTGCAGTTCTTATTGTAGTTTCTGTATTGCTTTCCATTTTTCCCAACTATGTTAACTTTTGCTAAAGTTTTTTTTGTCTACCACAACTGTGCCGCTCTTTGCCTTTTCGCGAGCAATGTCTTCTTCAACCCTTATGTGTTGGTTGACCAATTCCATCAGAGCCTGCATGGTCAAGGGAGCATCATTGTTAGCCAGTCTCGCAAGCTAATTTCAATTGGTAAACCACGTTTGCATTGAGAAATAACAATGTTGGAAGGACATTCGCCAATCTTATTGAATGTCTCTCAATACCTGTCGTTGTATGACTTTAAAGTCTCCTAGGGCCGCATGTCAATGGCTAGCAAGTGATCAACCTCCTTGGGCGTTTTGGTATTTATTTTGAATCTGGTAACAAACGCTTCTGCAAGCTGTGCCCAAGTGGCAATGCTACATTCTGGCAATGCTACATTCAGGCGACTTTTCGAACTAGGTCAAGCCTAAATCCCTTAGGCTTGATGGAAACAAGATGCACATCAAAGCATCATTCCTCATGTGAATAGCCATGACTCTTTGAAAATGGCTAAGGTGCATGTAAGGATCTGATTTCCTGTCGTAGATAGAAACTTTAGTTTGTTGAAACCTGTAAGAAGTAGTGCATTCTCAATCTTTGGTGAGAACAACGTACTTTGCAATATCGCCAACACTCTATCCATTGGCTGATAAGCAACAAGTGACATCAACATTGCTACCTTGATGCTACCATGCCTCCTATGAGTTAACCTCTGCAAGGTTAGTACCCTTCGGAGATAGTTCGCTTGGGCTATTTCCTTCATTCGAGCCCTCTCATCGAGAATAGTTCATAAGTCCTCTCTTCTAGGTAACTTTGAATAGAAAGAAGATGTCTGATGAGTATGTATGTAACACCCCGAATAATACCTTTTACAAAAATTATACGATAATCTATTTTTGAAAGACCTTAAGCTAAATTAGTTAAATTGATAATTGGAAAATTATATTTACTTTTATGATTGTATGTGCAAAAATAAAATTTTAAATTAGGGGTCATTGTGTTTTACTAAAAGATGATAATATAATTCTAAGATTTTTTGGGCCAAAGTGGAAATAGTGGAAAAGTTATGCAAATCATGACTTTGTACATGAATTGGAAGAAAGTTGTATAGTGTAGACACCCCATTTTTGACCGTCCTCAAGACCTGGACGTCACCGTTTGAACACCCGGTGATCATCCATGTTTGTGTTCGTTTGGAGTTCCCGGAGTTCTCAGCTACGCGCCTTGCCTCAGGATCTCCGAACTCGACTGTTTGTGTCTGGTTTTACACCAAACACTTGTGTTTTGCCTTGGAAAGGCAGAGGATGCCTTGTGAGACATCCCCTTGCACCACCGGCAGTGGCTAGAGGCCACCGGCTGGTTTTGTGTTGCCACCGGCAATGTATATTGCCGGTCGGCACTATTTGTTGCCGGTCGGCACTCTTTTTGGCAAAATGACATTTTTGCCCAGCCGACTATTCTTCAGTTGCTTTTTGAGATATTTTGAAGCAGCTGTATAGCACTTGCTTCCCTTCCATACACGTGTATGGAGGGATGAGCCTCTTGTTTGCTTAGTTGCTAAGCTTACAAGATTGCCTCCTCTATAAGAGGAGGCCTTGTCTTCTTGGCTCAAGGGTTGGAGAGTTAGACATTTTGGAGAGAAAAGACCTCAGAGAAGCTCTAGTTTTAGGGTTTGAGTTCTATATCTATCCTATCTCTCTTTTTCTCTCTTGTTTGTACACTAGGTGCTTTAGTCCACATTATTGCACACAAGCACCTAGTGTTTCACCTTTCCTTGGCTACCGAGGTTCCAAGAGGTTGTTCTTGGTGTTCTTGGCTGGATTTGAGCCCAAGGAAGCAACAACATCAACACTTGTGAAGAAGGTCAACAAGGGTGAGAAACTTGCTTTATATACCCCATTCTTGCACTCCATTTTTACCTATCTTTGAACTGTTTTTGTGCTTGGTGTTTAATACAAAAAAAGTTCTGTTTTTTAGTCCTCTTGATAGTTTATTAAGGGTGCTTTGTGCTTTGGGGAAGTTTGGCCCCTCTTAGGCCTTGAAAGGCCTCATTTTTGTGCTATTTTGTTGAGCTCTGGGATTTTGGTGTTTGGATCTCTTCACCACTGAAATCTTGAGGGATTTTAGTGGTGTAGATGATGCCTTGAAGTCCCAAGAAGGAGAGGGCCACCCCCTTTCCTTGTTGTCCTTGAAAAGGACAAGTTTTGGCCTCTTGAGGAAGCCTTTGTTGGTGTGTGTGTTGAGCATGTCTAGGCTGCATTTTATGTTTATTATGCCATGATATAACATTGCTAAGAGTTGGTTTTGGTCCCTTATGCATGCTTAACATAGTTGCCATGTAATGCCTTGTGATCCCTTAACATGTCTTAGGTTGTATGCCTTTGTTTCTAGCATGTTTTAGGCTTACATTTGTGAAGCTTGTATGCTTATTTTGCCATGAATGAGGTCTGTCCATAGTTATTTTGGTCGACCCTAGCTTGCATTGTATAGCCTCTTTGCATGTTTGGCTTGTTGGCCTTAAGTGCATAAATGTGTAGCCTGCCTTGTTTGCACTATTTTCAATGGTTTGGAACCATTTAGCATGCAATTTCAGTCCCTTAGACATGCTTGTTTGATTGCCTTGCATGCCTCTTTGAAGCTTTGAATGCATATGTTGTATGCCTCATGCCTTGACCTTTTGTATGCCTTGCTCTAGAGCCACTTAGATGCCATCTAGGAGGTCCCATTTGTATGGTCTAAGGCTGCCTTAGACCTGTTTTAAGCCTTCTTGGCCTCGTGAGGCTTGGTTGGCTTAGCCATGGTTTAGGTCTCCTTTGGCTTGCCTTGGATGCTTGGGCCATTTGTTGCATGCTTAGTCTATTTTGTTGCTTGGTTTGGCACCATGTTTTGCATAATTTTCAGAGCTTTCTATGTATGCTAATTATCCATGTTTAGCTTCCTTTAAGTGTGCTTAAAGCTTGCTCACTTGATGCTTAAGTTGGTACCTTAACATGTGCATGTGTGCATGCGTGATTAGCCTTCATTTTTGGGCACTTTGGCCACTGATTTTAGGCCTATTTAGAGTTGCCTAAGTCATGTTTAAGACCATCATTTGCTTGCTTGCATGCTTACCTCATGTTTGCTTGTATGCTTGGCATAAGTACATTGCATTGTTCATATTGCATGATAGCTAACATGACTAGGTTGCATTGCATCAACATGCATTCCTTGTCCCTTGATTTGGTGATAGGGATTGGGATTTTGGTTTGTTTGGTTTGCATGCATTTGAGATTGAAAGTGCACATTTGATCCTTTGGGCCATCATGCATGGGAATGCGTGATTGGTGGCCCGAGAATCGAGGCACATGCCCCTTTGAGTCACAAACATGATAAGGAGTGTGTTTGGTGCATACATTGTTGGAATTGCATTGCCATGCAAGTTTTTGCCCTCTGCTGCTGTGAGTTGCAGGTTCTGCAGACATTCAGTGCCGATCGGCAACATTTAGTGCCGGCCGGCATTAAATTATCAGCCGATGAGTTCATTTTGTGCCGGTGGCCACATACTTCAGCCGGTGGTGTTTCCCCTCAGCCGGTGGTATCCCCCAGTGCCTTGAGGAGTAGTTCTGAGACTTTGGCAGTTTTCAGAAAGGCAGAGCAGGGAAAACAGAGGCAGTCTAGGCATGGCAGTGCAATTCCGAGCAAGACCCGAGCACGTGCTGCATTTGGCTCTCCTCCCGAGGCGGTTTACTGTTTTTCTTAGTTTAGTTAGTTTGTCAACTAATTAGGCTATTTGTAATATTTAATTAGCTTGCGTAGTTAATTATTTGTATTATTCTTTCGGTCCCTCCGAGCGAGGGCATATCTGTAATAAGTGTGGGTGAGTGGTGTGTATGTCTTCCAACCCCCACCTCTTTCTCCCTTTTACTTACCTGCTTTTAATGGTTAGTATTAGGGCACGTTTATTTTAGCATACCTTATGCTATGCATGCGTGCATCCATGCATTTGTTGACATGCATCGGGCTCGGTACATCATACAAACTGCATTGTATTTTCAATTCCAAATTGAATACGTGCATCGAATAAAGTGCATTTCACATGCCATCTTTAGGGTTAGCCGAGCCTACTCTAAATTGCATCTTCGCCTGTGTCGCATTAGCCATTTAACATGAACTAGGTCATGCATGTTCGCTAACTAGTTTCTTGTTTTGGCACGGAGTACGATGTAAGTATTTATGCTTTAGCATATCGCATGCGTGTGAATGTTGCCATGACAGCATGATTACCATGAGGCTAAATGCTTATATGAGATAAACTGTTTGAATGCCTGTGGGTGGAGGTTGGATTGCTTGAGTTGGGAAAACTCATTGAAATCCGTGTTTTAGCCTACTTGCGAGTAGCAAATTCCAAAGCATTTTCAAAACAAACGGATATGCAATGTTTGTTTCCAAATTAGGCGATCTAGTCTATACTTGTTTGCTGTGCGCATAACATAGTAATTCTAGGCTAATAATTGGAATAAGAGCATGTAATGTTTTCAAAATCGGATATCACGGTTAGTAGAGGCCGGTCTTCGGACCGGGCGAAAGGGGGTGCTCATAGCTGACCTTCCCCGATCGTACCCAAGCTCCCGAGCCAAGACTACTTTGGTGATGACGGACACGTGGCCTTCGGCACCGAGTCAGGGTTTCCTAAATTTCCCATTTTAAAATATTTAGGTGGCGACTCTGTAATCTGGCAAAGCAGTCCATGTTTGGCACTACTTTTCAAAAAACTCTGTTTTTCTTCAAAACGATTTGCCAAAGTTGGACTCTTTGGTTCAGATTACGAACCGCAACAAAACAAAAACAGGGGAGTCCAAACTGTGAAGCGGGGCCCCGAGGGTGCGTCTACATATAGAAGCGCCAATTGAGCAGGGTATTGAAGATGTATTTGGATTGACAGTGCATGTTTGTTGTACTGTTTTAGCCTAACTCTTGACTTATTTAAATTTACTTAGTAGATTATGTTGTGAGTTAGTAATTAGGAGTGTTTCTTTTTTTGAAGGGTGTGTTGCCTTTTAGGCATGTAATGAACTTTATTGTAATATCTAATTTTTTGGTATAAAATATATGACTTACCTACCAAAAAAAAAAAAAAAGACAGTGCGTGTTTTTATTTGTTTGTACAGAGAATTGCTTTGTGTCTTATGAAATATTCCGTCTAAAGTTTTGTTAATTTTGTCTATGTATATATACTTTAGAAATTGACAAGTATTACTAAATTGTTTAAATTGAAATTTGGGTCAAACTAGATGGGTGGAAGTGTAATTAACCCTTGAATTTATGATTTCAATAAAAGGGAAGTTCTCAATTCCTTTTACTCAATAATCTCGCATTTCTTTGGTTCAGTTCCATGAAATACTACTATTTTATGAAAATTATCTCACTAATACTATTCAAATAAAAAAAACATATTTTCATTGATAAAAGTTTAACAGAACATTCATTTTAAGAACATCTTTAGTAGCAATAGCAAATTTGCCTTGACCAACTATTCAACAGAAGATATCATATGAAAGAGGTACAGGGTGTGTTTGGTTTGTGTTTTGAAACATGTTTTTAGAAGAAAATTTTCAAAAACATGTTTGCTTACAATTTTTTTTAATAAAATTATAAAATTACTTCTTTCTATTACACATCAATCAATCACTTTTTCTCTCTCCTCTCTCTTTCTCAATCACCTTTTCTCTCACACAATCTTTTTAAAATTCTAGTACAAAGCGACTATTTGAGGATTTGAAACTTTATTGTCTTTGTTTGTGACTATTCTTATTCTTTGTCTTATATTAGTTTGTGTCATTTTTTTTTCGAAACATCACAATTTAATTTATTAATACCCGTTGTATCATCCATGGGAAATTTTACTATGCATGCCCCCCATGATATGCACCATTAATTTATGGTATTTTTTCTTTAATTATGACTAATTTTCTTTTTTAGTTATGATATTATTTTAGTTGCGACTCTTGAAATATTTAGTTATGCCTCATGTGTTGTTTGATTATGAGTATTTTTTTTAAAATTTATTTTAGTTATGACTCAAAAAAATATAAAGTTATACTATTTTTTTTTCTTTAGTTATAAGGTGCATACAATACATACCTTTTGAGGGTGTGTATAGGGGTGTAATTTCGGTCCAGCCTACATCCCAACCTGACCCTGCCCACCTAGGCCTAGGCTAGGTCGGTCCTCTACTAGGCCACGCGAGCTCCTGTCTTTTTTCGGGCAGGATCGCAGGTTGAAAAGTGGGGCCCAAGCCCACTCAAATTAGGACCTACGACCTTTAGACTATTTATAAGAGATAAAAAATAAAAGAAAAATTGTACTAGAGTATTTTACTTAAAATTAATGAGATGTTTGGTTATGTTTCATGTGGTGGTGTTTAAATTTAATTATATATGACTTATATTTTTTTGGTTATGACTTAAAAAGTATGAAATTATGTAATTTTCTTCTTTTGAAATGAATAATTTTATATATATCAAAATGAAACTTTCAATATTATAATCATTAAATTAAATAGATAACATTTATTGAATGAATAATTTTTATTTCCATTTCCAACTCTTCTTCAAAACTTGTGTTAGTGTAAAGATCCCCTGCTTGCTTCAACATCTTCACATTAATAAATAATTTTTATTTCAAAATGAAATAAAATATTATAAAAACTTATATCATTAAATAAAATAGATATATATTATTGATAATGGTAAAACAATTGCATCACTATAGATCAAGTACATCCAAACTAAGTTGGCAACTACTAGCCCACCAATTATTTGCATTATACTCCACCTCAATAATCTAATACAAAAGAATAACAAAATGAAATAGTGAAAAATAAATTGTTAATCAATCTCGGAGGAGGCAGATAATTCACTCGCGTTGCCTGATGATATGTCATTCAAATTGCTTTGAATTTTCTCATTTTCACTATAATTTTGTCTTCTCGTAAATACATGCATATGATCTATGGATATCATAAGTGTCTTAACCATTTAGGGCGAGAGCTTGCTGCAGTAATCACTCAGCATCCGTTCACCTACACAAAAAGATGTTTTAGAAGGAACTGTAGAAATATGAACAGTTAGTATATCACAGGACATCTGTAGAAAAATAGGCCACATATGTTCATTTTGTTTCCACCAATAAAAAATATCAAAATTATCCACTGGTGGGTTATCCAAATATTGTTGAAATTCAGAACTACTTACGTTTGCATCTTGAGATATTCTTCTAGTTTTTATTGCTGGAAGAACACTTAATTTTCTATCTCGAGATGAGATGATGTAGTGTGTGTAGATGTATTTGCAGCTGCAACTACCATGTATTCTTTAAATAATTTTTTGCATGTTTTCCTAATAGGGGTAAATTGTTTTTGATCAGCGAAAATACGTTCTAAAAATTCTTGTAAACTAATTTCTTTACAACTAGGATCAGTTATTATGGCTAAACCTAAAAGATGGGGAATTAGATCAAAATATTTATCAAATTTTTCTTTCATTGCAGTAATATTTGTTACATAATATTCATTACCTATATATTTTGTAAAAATTTTAATTATTTATGCTAACATATGTAAAACAAATGGTGAAATATTAATATATATATATATATATATAAGAAAATAATTTTGTTGCAGTGTCAAAAACTTTTAAAAAATCTTTATATAAGTTACTTGGTGCCAATTCAATTTTATGGGAGTCAGTAATCCTCCTATTGATGTTGCTGCAAAAAATAAATTTATTACTTTTCTTTGTTTACAAGCTCTCTCTAACATAGTAAGAACCGCATTTTTTATTACTAGTACAAAAGTCTCGTATACATGCATTACTTGTTTAACAATCAAGTTTAAAATATAAGCACAACAACGAATATGAAATAAATCACCGTCAACAAGTAATTGTAAAATTGATTTCAAATGAGTTACAGTCTAATTGTAATATGTTACATTATCTGAATTAATGGTAAATATTTTATTTTGTAAAACCCACTCATGCAATACATTTCTTATTTCTACACCAAGCGAATGATCAATGTATAGAAGTTTAATTAATCTAAATGAAATAATTGTTTTATTTAATTTCTAATTATTATCAATAAAATATACAGTGATACATTGATATTCTAAACCATTATTTGACCACAAATCAGACATTAAACAAACTCTTCTATTCAAATTTTTGAAGATGTCAAATAATTCACTTTTAATATCCTCAAATTTCTTTAAAATTCTATTTCTAGTAGTATTTCTTGAAAAACTTTGATATTGAGGTTCAAATTCTTTGTGAACCATTTGTAAAAAATTGGGACATTCACTAGTAGTAAAAGGTTGTTCTTCTTTAATAATATAATCAACTACAGAAGTTTGTGCGCGTATGAGAACATATGAAAATGTTTGCAAATGACTAGTTGATGAAAGCCTTAATTGCATTTGATTTCTAATATTAGGTTGTTGACTTTGTAAATATTTTTTAGCATGCATTTTAGATGACTAGTACTCCTTGCGGATGCAGCAATAAGTAAATGTGTACAATAGTTACATTTTGCTTTAAATGTAATTGTACCATCAGGATTATTTACAAATATTTTTTTCGAAATGCTCCCAAACACTACTAGTTGTGCCCTGTAGACACCCCATTTTTGACCGCCCGCAAGGCTCGAGCACTTTGCCCTGTACACTTGATGATGAAAGTAGTGTTGTGCGTGGTTCGAGGTCTCAATGAAGGGGCTATGTTTAAGCTCCGAAACAATCCCAAACCTTCCATATTCATAATGTTTATACCTCAGAAATCCATTTTTACACATTGTACCACCCTATGCTGAGTCTGAAGCAGAGAGATAGGGGACCACATTGAGGCCCAGTCGTGCCTCATTGAGAGCCGGCCGTGGTCATTTATGGCCGGCCATGCTGTAGTAGCGAGAAACACTGTTCTGGGCGGAAGCCCGCCAACTGTCTATTTTTGAAGATATTTATGACCTCTTTTGCTCAAATTCTATAAAAACGAAGTTGTATCTCTATTTTAAGGGTTGAACAAATTCTAAAAAGCTTATACACCTTCTTGAGAGCTCCTTATTCTTATGCAAGCAACCTTTGAGCAAGCTTACCACCTTTAACCTATATTCATACACCATATACACCTTCACACCTTAGCCTTGGAACCTTGGTTGAGCCTTGAGCATCACAATTCAAGCTTGAGAGAGTGTTTGGACCAAGTTTGATTCACAAACAAAGAGCTTACCTTTCTTGAGAGGTATAAGCTTACTATCTCTTCTCTTGCTCTCTTTACTATCTCTTGCTATCTAGTTCTTATATTTTTGTATTGTTTTGATCCTCTTTTAAATGTCTAAGTTTGGGTTTGGATAGCTACCAAAGGATAGAGAGAGTTACCACTTTTTCTTGCACCTTCACCTATAGCTCAAACCCTTGTTTTTACACCTTTTTCTTTGCTTTCTAAATTGGTTTTTAGAGTTTAAAAGAAGATAAAAATCATGCTTTGAGATTTCAAAAATGGAGGGGTTAGCCACCCCTCCTTGTTCTTGCTTACTAGCTTTATTTTCTTTCTTTGTTGTTTAGTTTTTTGGGCTCTTTTCATGCACTTTGAACCACTATTTTTCAACCATTAATGTAATAACCCGACCTTCGCATGTGTTTCTGGTACATTTTCAGTCCCTTATTCTGCGCATTTAAATGCTTATTGTGAAATTTTATGTGAAATTGTATTTAATTAAGTGAATCTTATGAAAATAGATTCATATCTATCTAATAGGAGACAAATCTGTTACAACTATTATGTTTGGATCAGAAATTGGAAGCCTTAGAGGCTTAATTCTCTGAAATTGATTTTACATTTTAGATCAGCATAATTTTTAGGTAATAATAAGCATTTTTGTAGAAATTTGATTTGGAGTGATTAAACTAATTAACTTTTGTCCTTATTCACAATTTAGATATATATATATATATATGTTCCTTACTTATTTGGTTTAGAGTCATTATATAAAATATCTCCTGAGAGAGAGTTGGAAGATGAGAGTTTTAGAGGAAGAGGAAGAGTTCAACAAGGAGGAAAATTGGGGGATTTGAGAGGGTTTATGGAAATTTAAGCTCAAGGTATGTAAATTTCACCTTAAATAAACTCTTTCTTGGATTTGAGTAAGCATGCCCTTTCATTTGGGTGAGCTAGGGTTATGTTTGAAGTGTTGTATGTGATCATTGTTTAATTGGGAAGTTATACTTACCATATGGTTGTCTTGGGGAACTAATTTGAGCTATGTGAAGGAATTGCATCTTGTTTCCTTGTTATTTCATGTGGAAACTCATTTATGTATTGGATTAAGTGATTAATTGAGAGGATGTCTCTTATGTTTGATGAATTTGGAATGATTTTGAACTATTTAGTGAGAAATTAAATTTTATTTCTTTGATACTATGTGGTCAAATGACCATGTATATATATGTATATCTATGTGTGTGAAAAGTTAGGAATTTCATGGAATTGAGCTATGTTTATGAGTTTCAAAGAATTAAAGGCCTAATTGAATGTGTAATCCATGTTGATGTGACTATTATACCATTATGTTGTCTTAATTCCTCCATTTTTGGGCCTTAATGTGTTGTAACTTAGTTGAGTTATGCTTTGAATTCGGACTGCCCAAAACAGGGGTCACGGCCGCACGTGCAGAGGTCATGGCTGCACGTGCGGACAAGAGGGAAAAAAATGGGATTTGCATTCTGCTTTCGGCCGCACGTGCGGAGGTCATGGCCACAGTGCAGACCAGGCCGGAAAATTTGCCTGCTCCGTTTTGCGTGGTTGATACTCTGATGTTATTAAAATAATTATTTGGTAATCTTAGACCAGTTGTAAATTCATTCGAAGCATAACGACTCAGAAAATGATTTAAAAAGGGAAAAGAGAACTAAATTGTGAATTATGTTTGTGTGTAGGACGTACTCCGGGAGGAATGATCGCTCCACCACAGCATTGTGAGTAATAGTACTGTGTAGTACATTTGGTGCGTTATTAATAATTAATGTTAACGTTTTGTTATTCGTAAGCAAACTACGTCGTTTCTTAACGAATAAATGGAACTTATGTTCATCCTTGAACAATGGTATCTGTGTGAATCTAAGATTATTCTATTGTGGTATACATGGACCCGAGGTCGTTCAGAATCTATACTATGAATGTAAAGGTCTAACATTATTATGCGACCCACGTTAGAATATGAATCGTTCTGTCCTTATTAAGCGTATTGTAATGATATATGTGCCCCCTGTTAATAGTTATTGTTACTATTCTGTTATACGCAAGGCAACTGTGTCAATCTGTAAAATATGCTTTACTTACTGCCAATAATTATCATTAGCACTCTGTTACACGTAAATTAACTATGTTAATTTATGTGAATGATTGAAAGAACCTATGTACCTTTGTACAACTCTAAGACTAATCTGTTCAGATGATATTTGGGATTATTCTGTTTTGTTTATCCGTTCCGGTTATGCTATGTTATGATATGATATGGATTGTTCGGTCTTTAAGACCTAATGATTTCTGGTATGGAACAAAGTGCTGTACGGAACTAAGTGCTGCAATGCGAGTCACCTCTAGAATCCGTGCGAGACACCTCTTAAGTCCATACATATATGAACTGGGCTTAAAGCCGATCTGGTCCCTTTATGGCTCATCTGGTCCCTTTTATGGCTCATCGGATTTGTCAATGCTAATGGATGTACCACGTAAGATTATACGCAAATTGTGAATATTGGCAGAACCAAATGATTATAAGTATGTATATGAAGCTGTTATTTCTAGGCCAATGGTTGTTCTGTTATTTCTGGGCTGATGGCCGTTCTGTTATTTTTGGGCCGATGGCCGTTCTGTTATATCTGGGCCCAAGGACGTTCTGAAAGTAACACAGCATCAGATTAACTACATGTATTTTGCATTATATACGCATTGATATACATTGTAATTCAAGTTTATCATTGAATTATTAAAGTACTATTATTCACTGAGATTGTCTCACTCTGTATTTTGTCAGATTCTGTAGGTAGCAAATCTGGAGGTCAGCCTTAACCCTTGATGCTCGTCTCTTTCTTGTCAACCTCTGTGTGTGTCCAGTCATTTGGATGAAGCCTGCCCATTTTTATGGAGTTTTGCTAAGTTTTTAGCTTGTACGCTGATTGTCTATAATATGTTTCCAATGTTTTTGTTATACGCCCAAGCAAGGGGCGGTGTTTGTATATGTGTATGTAAATATTTACCATCTGATGCACTGTTTGTGATCCTGGCATGATAGTGGTCGCTCAATGGATGTAGTTTCTTTTTATTTCATATTATTTTATGATATATATAATGCTTCCGTTCAGGCCCCATATATTATGTACAACAAGTTAAGTGTCCACTTCTGAATAGGTCATGTCCAAACTTTTAGGGGCGGGTTTGGGGCGTGACAATTAAGGGCAGTTTTAGGGCTATCCTAGGTTATTTAATTAATTCATGCTTTGATTAGTTTGTTTGTTGTCTCATATGTTCGCATATATAGCTTGTTGTATGTTGTTCTTGGCCTTTCTTTGTTTAATTTCCATGTTTAAGAACCTCATTTTAACAAGCAACCTATCATCCATTTCTTTCATTTGAGAGTTGTTTCAACCAGTTGATGGTTGTTCAAAACATGAGCTAGAGATCTATGCTTAATGGCTTAATCTCTACGGAGGTTTATCGCCAATGGCATAGTCTCTCTTTCATGTTGAGAATCACTTCCCGTTTGACACGCTTCTCATTTAGTGGACATAATCATCACCTTGGACTTAATGGACTAAAGAATAGAAAGGTCTAAAAATTGCTAAAATGAACCAACCCATATAAAGAAAATGAGTTATATTGCTTGGATTTGGCTAGACATTATGCTGAGTCTATTGTATCAAGGGTTGTCTTACATCAATTCATGATGTTTCGATGAGCCTCGAAGCGTTCCTACCTCCCTCTTTGAGCTTACTCCATGATAGGAGGGAGGGGTGGTTATTGATTCATTGCATTCATTAATTTTGTCCAAAATCATGCCCTAACTTATCAAGCAATCAATTTGCTCATTGATGGTTTTGGAAATGACTTCGTTCTTCTCTTGAGGCTTACCATGAGATAGCAGAGTAGAAGGGACAAACAGACTTAAGAATAAATCTGTCTGCACTGTTTTCACTTCAGAGTACAAAAATAGGATTTTGCATAAAATTACGGCACGGCCGGCCTTATTTGGGCTTGGCCGGGCTTCATTGGGGGCCGACCTACCATCAATGTTTGGTAAGGTAGTGTGCTTTGCAGAAGCAGAGGGCAGTGACTAAAGGTGAAACAGGACAGATTCCAAGGAAGGCAGACAGAGTTACTTCTGAAACTGCTACAAGCATGCCATCCTTGTGCTTCCATTGTAAATTGTAAATTAATGATTTCAATATTGTTGTAATTATCATCGTCGTAATTAATATTGTTGTAGCAATGATTCGTTAGATAGTTAGCTCATTTTGTTGTAATAAATTAGCTAGTTAGTTAATTATAGCTTAGTTAGTTAGTTATTTATTCATTCACTTGGCTTTGTAATAATTAGTTTAAATCTGGACATTCAGACACTCATTCGGACCCTCTTGTGTGAGGGCCAACATGTAATAAGTTGTATGTCTTCCAACCCCACGTCTTTCTCCATTTTACTTATTTGCTTACAATGGTTAGTATAGAACATTATTTTTCAAATTAGCATCTTTATGCTTTGCATCCATTGTCTTGCATGGATCCAAGGTTTGGCTTATCATATTAACCAAATGTTAAAATTCATTACTTGAATACGTGATTCATCACATGTCTTGAATGGAATCATATGCCATGTTCATAGCCGAACCTATTAAAATTACATAACATGTGCATTGCATTTAGTTATATTGCATTAGTTAGGAGCATGCATATTTTCTAATTATTTTGCTTTGTATTGGCTCAGAGTACTAGGTGAGCAATTTTGAGTTTTAACATCTTGTATTGAATGTTTGTGTTGCCATGCCAAGCATATTTCCATGAGGCTAATTGCTTAAATGATATACCTGTTTGAATGCCTGGGGATAGAGGCTTATTGCCAAAATTGGGACAAATTGATTAATGTACAAACTCACCTTTTCAAGTGACGAGTATCAAAAACAATTTTCAAACAAACATGAAATCAAAGTGTTCCAATCTTTGCAAATTAGTCTATACTTATGTGCGTCACATAGTAATGTTAGTCTAATAAAACCGGAACAAGAGCATATAATGTAAATAAAAATCACATTATGATTAGTAGAGGCCGATCTTTGATCGGACGAGTGGGGTGCTCAATTGATGACCTTCCCCTCTCGTACCTAAGTTCCCGAGCCGAGACACTTTGGTGATGACAGACTAATGGCCTTTGGCACGAGTCTCGGGTTTCCTAAATTTCTCAAAAATATTTAGATGGCGACTCTGTAATCTGGAAAAAGGGTCCATTTGTGGCATTTGATTCAAACATTGATTTTCCAAAATGAATTGCTGGATTTGGACTTTTTTTGTGTTTTCAATGTTTCACATTACACTTGTGAAATCAGATTCAGAACCACGAGAGTCCGAACTATAGGGCTAGTCGTATCTGAAAGGAGCACGAAAAGCAAGCCACATGCCCCTAGATGATGATCCAACTGTTGGAAGAGGGATATTAGGTATATTAGAAGGAGAATCAACAAATTCATGTTGTGTAGTATATGCATCAATATTGATATAAACATTAGGAATATTAGGATCAATAGTAATATAAGTAAAATAACATATAAGAACTAACAATCAATTTAAATAATGAGTAAATAATAACAACTAATACATGTTAAGAAATAATTAATGTAACAAAATGAGTAAATAATAAATTTAAATCAAATAATTAATGTTACCGACTGGCGAATGCGATACAAAAATTAACTTTTTTTTATAAAAGTTTCTTCTTGCACAATTGCAATTGCCACTTAGGTATGAGATTTCAAAATTAATTGAGAGAGTTGAGAGTTGAGAGAGATTGAGAGTTTGAGAGAGAGAATTGTTTGTGAGAAATAAAATGGGAGAAGGGTGGTATTTATAAGAGTTTGGAAGGAGGGGGTGAATTTGTAAAAAATAAAAATAAAAATTGACTTTTGAGATGTATAAACGGTCACATGATTGTTTGATTTTTTTTTTAAATTTTCTGACCGTTAGGAGACCATAGAGCCGTTGGGGGGAGTGGGGTGCGGGTCAAGTCAGGCAGGCCACAGGGTGCAAAAATTTTTTGGGCCGGGTTCGCAGGCCAGGCCAGGCTTCAAAAAGAGGGCCTAGGATTAGAGTCTCAGGCCGTAAACAAACTACGGATCCACTAGCTATTTTTACACCCCTAAATATGTATCATAGTTTTTCCTATCATCTATTCTTGTTTGATTATCTAGTAACAACAGATATGTCGACCTGTGTTTCACATATCATTCTTGAAAACAAGTTAATGCAATTTGATAGTGTTTACTAAAACTAGTTATCTTTTATTGATAGATTAATTCTTTTGGTGTTAATTTTGTATTTTTTAGCTGTGTAATTGGAGCATGCATTTTTAGTTATAAAGCTTTGAGGCTAAGGCCCCATTTGGGGTGTTGATTTTTTTAATTAAAATAACAAAAAAGTCAAAATACCCAATCACATCATTTTCTTTATCTTTTTTTAACACATCTTCTCGTAAAAAATCAACTAAAATAGTCATTTTCCAAACACACTCAATAATATGGAGGATGGAACTTAAATCATATATATTGAGAAAATTTAATTATGATGATAAAAAAAAATTAAAAAGAAGTGGCATTATCTAGACCCCAGCTTCGGGTAAGGCTCCCCAGCTGTTGAACTAGTAAGCTAAAACAAAGGGATGCAAGGGCACCATATTGAGAGACAATGGAGTCTCGAGCACGGGTTAAAGCCTTTTAGTATTGAGTCCTATCCACTGAACCCACTTCAGGTACTATTATTAAGGCCTATTTTAAAAGGAAGGTTAAAAGTTGATTTCTTTTTATTTTTTTAATTTCTTTTAAAAATATATTTTAAAAAAAAAATTGAGAGATGATATGACCCAAAAAAACTATATAAAAAAAAAAAATTAACTTTTAATTGTGTTGTGAAAATAGACCCAAATGTTTGTGACGATAAAAGCTGATATTGTATAAGAAAAGAATTTGAAAAGATGATTAAAAGCTGATTTTTTTAATTTTTTTTAAAACTTTAAAAAAAAAAGAACTTATAAAAAATATAAGAAATAATATGATCTAAAATAAATTAAAAGTTGATTTTTATTTATTTATTTATTTATTTTTCTCGAATGGGGCCATTTTCAATAAACTTTTGCGATACAACAATGATTGAGATCCCCTTTTTTGGAAACCCCCACAACCCCTTTGGATATTAACCATTGATGGTGTGAACCCCACACATACATCAGTAGTTGAGATTCGAAGGGAGTTATGGGGGTCTCCAAAAAAAAGGATCCCAAACATTTTTCTTTGCGATATATGCTTTCGCCCTATCAAGGCCACAAGTTTAACACGACGTTGCCGTGAAAGTTAAATTTACAGATAGCCAATAATATCCTGCCACATCACAAAATACTAAAAGTAAAGTGGGCCATCATATTGAGGGGCAATTTAGAAAGTTATTAAAAAGTTAACTTTTAACTTATTTTAACTCATATCACTTTTCATATTTTTTATATATAAAAAGATTAAAAAAAAATTAAAAACCCAACTTTTAATTAATTTTTAATCAACTATCCAAATCATCCTAAGGAGTCTCACCAATTTAACCCTAGTTAAATCCTCTCTCCCCAAACTATTGTTATCTCCGAAACCCATTTTCATTTCTCTTCCCTCATCTTACTCTCTCTCTCTCTCTCTCTCTCTCTCTCTCTTGGCCAGCCACCATTATCACGGGCCATCGGCAGCATCCTCCTGCCCAACATTATAGTAATATTAAGTTTGTTTCAATTAATTTCTGTATAATGACTAAACCCATACCATTAGTAAATCTATCAGAGCAATATAACCCGTATCATCATCTTTAACCACCAATTATACCACCAACACTGTCACTCATTGCCTCAACAACTTCTAATTTTTCCATCTAAAATCTTCCTTTTCACTCAAAAATGAAAATTTCCAAAATGAACGAACAAAATTTAATTTTTCTTTCTTTTTTCTACTTGCCCAAAAAAAAAAAAAAATCTCTCTCGAATATTTTGTGTTATCCAAACCTCACTCTCTTTTTGGAATCATTTTTTATTATCTACAACTAGAGATACATATACATATAAAATAATTCCATTTAGTAAGGAATAATAAAGAGGTCCAGTTTTAGAGAGCAGAGGATATGGGTAAACTTTTGATTTATTGAGAGTATTGGAGCAGACAGTGAGAGAAGAAAGAAAGTAAGAGAAAGAAGTTGGGGGTCTATAGAGAGACAAATTGAGTTAGGTGAGAGAGAGAAAGGAGAGAGAGAGAGAGAGAGAGAGAGAGAGAAAGGGGGATTTGGGTTTAACAAGTTTTTAAAAGGAAGTTATGGTTAAGTTTTATGTACAGCCTCTTAAATTGATTGTTCTACTAATTTATTAATTTTCTGATGAGGCAAAAAATTATTGAATGTTCGTAAAGCTTTACTCCACAGCTTAACTGTATAAAACATGAAAAAATGGTAAGAACTCAAATGCTTTATTAATAGTTTTATCAAATATTTTATATGAATAAAATATTTAAAAACTTTAACATTATTCATAAAACATATCTCCCATAGGCCGGTCAAAATCTTGAATCTGTCCTTGCCTTTTTTCCAGACAACATCTTAGATGGGAGGAAACCCCATCCAAAGCAGACAAATCAACCCCAAATAGATTAATAGAAACTAAAAACTGCTAATGTTTTAATTTGCAAATTGTGCACAAATCAAAGGTTGAAATTTAAGTAGATAAACCGACCCAAATGCAAATATAAGTTCAGAATATAGTACAAGCACTAACCAAACACACCAAATTGGGACATCGTAAATTAACATAAAGTGATGAATTTTATTATTTAAATTAATAAAAATCAAAGCAAAATACTATATTTGCTCTAATATCATTACATAATTTTTCCTCACTAAATACAATTATATCCAATAGAATGACACCATTTCAAATATCCAACATTATAGCTGATAGAATCATTGAACGCGCTCATAAGAATCCTGAAATATCATAGAAGTTAGAATACAAATGTCATCAATATATATAAAAGAAGATTAATCCTTTTAATTAAATATTAACAATAAGAATTGAACACATACAAACATAAATAAGGACTAAAAAAACTAATGAACCCAGAATAAGCGGAGGTATTCAAATTTTCAAACAAAAAAAATGAAAAGGGATTTATTTATCTTCTTACTTAGCACGACCACAAGCAGCACAAAGAAAACAATCATAGACCAAACTCTAGGATTGAAATTCTGGCGTCACACAAAGAGGTGTTCGATAATTTCAAACCCCAATGCTCTCACAGCTGGTTTCACAATGTAATTAATGAAAACTTCCTTCACAAAAGTGGCTTGAGCTTCCATGTTGAAGTTATTGAAGGAGGAGAATACTCTGGCCTATATATATACGAATTACTTGAAGTTGTTGAAGGAGGAGAATACACTGGCCTATATATAGATGAATTACTACTTTATTACTACTTTCCCATTTGATTTTATTTTTCCAGTGTTATTCCATTGTTACTATTTTCCCATTTGCTTCTCTTTTTCCAGCGACCACTATATAGACTAATTACTAGAAGTTGTTGAAGGGGGAGAATACACTGGCCTATATATAGACGAATTACTACTTTCCCATTTGATTTTGTTTTTCCAGTGTTATTACTTTCCCGTTTATTACTTTCCCATTTGATTTTGTTTTTCCAGTGTTACTACTTTCAAAGTGTTACTACGTTCCCATTTACTACTTTCCTACTTTCCCATTTGATTTTGTTTTTCTAGTTAATTTTGTTTTTCCAGTGTTACTATGTTCAAAGTGTTCCTACTTTCCCGTTTACTACTTTCGCATTTGATTTTGTTTTTCCAGTGTTACTACTTTCCCATAAGTTGTTGAAGGGGGAGAAAACACTGGCCTATATATAGACGAATCATTACTTTCCCATTTGATTTTGTTTTTCCAGTGTTACTACTTTCCCGTTTACTACTTTCCCATTTGATTTTGTTTTTCCAATTGATTTTGTTTTTCCAATGTTACTACTTTCAAAGTGTTACTACTTTCCCGTTTACTACTTTCCTATTTTCCTATTTGATTTTGTTTTTCTAGTTAATTTTGTTTTTCCAATGTTACTACTTTCTCGTAAAGTGCTACTACTTTCCCGTTTACTACTTTCCCATTTGATTTTGTTTTTCTAGTGTTATTACTTTTCGATTTGATTTTGGAAAATTTGTTTTTCCAGTGTTACTACTTTCCCATAAGTTGTTGAAGACGAATTACTACTTTCCCATTTGATTTTGTTTTTCCAGTATTACTACTTTCTCGTTTACTACTTTCCCATTTGATTTTGTTTTTCCAGTGTTACTACTTTCAAAGTGTAACACCCCAGAATAATTACGATAAATCCCAACTCATAAGTGGAAGAATAATAGAAGCAATATACTTTCATTCATCAGAGTCCGTATACAAAAGATGACACATGCAATATACATTCATAAATGGCTCATCCTAAATCTATAGCATGTGTTACAAGTGATAAAGAAATGAAAGTCAACAGATATTCACATGCCCTAATGACTTACATCTTTCCAAGGCTGTGCTTGGTTACAACAAAATGAATACAAATCTAATACATATAAAGCCCTTGGCTAGAATTTAAAACAATTAGCACAATACAAAAAGAGAAGCCTTCAGCCCCTTCCCCCCCCTCCCCAGCTATTGCCTTGGCAGAGGCATGTCACCAACACCTGAAAATGGTTTTTCCCAAATAGGGTGAGCCAAAGCCCAGTAGAAATAATCTATCACAATATATGAGTCTTAACAAAGGTATAAGTACAACGTGCATATATAATGCCTATGACAAGCCATTCATATTCCACAAGATTATAAAGTACCAAATTTTATATCTCAATGCATTGTTCTTCAATTCTATTTAAATCAATTCATTTTATCTAAAGTCATGAGCCAATTTCATTATTTTCCAAACACCCAACTGAAACTACAACTCAGCGGTTCTCTAATCAACACAACAATCACGCCAATACTTTAATTTGCCATTTTACAAAAATTTCGTCCGCGGGAATCGGCACGCATGTATACGCGCGGTTTTGGGACTTTTACCTTAGACACACAGGCCAACTTAATTCAATGGAGTCCATCCTCTTTCTCCTCTCAAACATGGAGTACATCCATTTTCTCCTCCCAAACATCATACATATACAATATATTTAAAACACAGTCATATTCAATGACAACCAACAAGAGATTAGTTTCAATTCACCTAATCCTCATGCAATTTCTACAATAATTATAGTTATCCTCCACCAATAGCCCAATACAGATATTTCTAAACAGATATTCAATCTCAAGATAAATAATTTATTCAAAATTTCATAAGTGAGTGATAATACATATTCTTCTTCACCATTTATGTTAACATCCATTCAATTTCACATTTTCAATACCAATTCTATTTATTTATACGAAATAAATATTTGAAGCATCTTAGGGAAAACTCCCTCTTTCCCATATATCAACCCAAATGCCAAAATCAACTTATTTGTCACAATATAGCCTCACATTCAACCCTATAACCATTTATAACTCATTCACTTAGAAACCCCCTTTTTGATTTAATACCCAAACCCTAAGTTTATTCATAGTACACCCAAATTCCACCATTGTTACACAACAACTCATAACTAAGTTAAAATACATATGAAAGTATAGAAAATCCCGACCTCAAGCTCAGAAGACCAAAGAAAGAGATGGAGGAGCTTCAAGAACGCTGAAACCAAGCTTTAATCGGATAAAAAAGGAACTCTTGAGACGTACTACCTTTTTAACAAAGGGACACAAGTAGAGAACCCACTAGATCTAGGTGAAAAATGTAGAGAGAGAGAGTTTTAGAGAGAAGAGGTCCCGATCTAGGGTTTTTGGAACAAAATATATGAAAATTTGAAGTAAAAAGGTGCTGCTGCGAACTGATATACGCGTAGCTCACTCCAGTGTAAGAATTGTCGCTCGAGTGACCAAACACAAATAAGTCACCTTGCTCGAGTGCAGAATACACACTCCCAGAAGTTTTACAAATAGAAGACCGTCGCTCGAGCTCAAGAGTCTTTGCTCAAGCGAAGAACAATACCCTTCCAGTATATTTGCACACCTGCAAAAGTATGGGGAGCTCGCAAAGCTCACTCGAGCGAGCGAGCTCAAGCATAAGAAACATCGCTCGAGCGAAGAGGCCAAAAACTAGACAACAACAATTTGAACCAACTAGCAACCAACCTGCTCCAAACATAACCAAGGCACTCCAAAACTCAATTTCAAAGAGGAATAAGGGGAAAAGAGACAAGAACAACAATACAGAATCATGACACTTGAGCCCGGGATATAATAAGGGTCGAGTCAAAACCGAGATCGCTATACAAAGTGTTAGTACTTTCCCGTTTACTACTTTCCTACTTTCCCATTTGATTTTGTTTTTCCAGTGTTACTACTTTCCCATTTGATTATGTTTTTCCAGCCGTTTACTACTTTCCCATTTGATTTTGATTTTGTTTTTCCAGTGTTACTACTTTCCCATAAGTTGTTGAAGACGAATTACTACTTTCCCATTTGATTTTGTTTTTCCAGTTGATTTTGTTTTTCTAGTGTTACTACTTTCAAAGTGTTACTACTTTCCCGTTTACTACTATAACAACCCCGACCCATTATTAACTGTTAAACTATGATAAGCCATGATTAAGTATTCCTAATAAGTAATTAAGATAAAATCCTGAGTTAATTACATGTGCATTGCAATATTTGTGTTTCTATCTGTCTCTCGTAGAAATATCTATTTGTGTTTCTGTTTTGTTCTGCGAATTGAAGGCCCTATTGGCATCCGGTCACGAAATTGACTTGATTTTTGTGTCAGTTAAAATTTTTAGAATGTTGTGGTAGGTTTGATTGAAATTCGAATCGAAAAGATTAAATTAGAATAATTAATGTCAATTAATTAACCTACTCTTAATTAAACCTATATAAGGCCAATATCACTCCACTTGCTCATTTTTGCATCCTCATTTCTTCATCTTGAAGCTTCAAAACGTGTGAGAGAGAGAAGAGGAGAGAAATTGAGATCAAAAGCTAGAGAAAGGGGGAAATTGTTGGAGAATTGTTGGAGAATTGAAGAGCATTTAGAAGTTTAAGCCTCTACACTTATGAATTCAAGGTTTAAGGTAAGAAATCAAGCCTTTGGTCTTGCTTTTGAGTTGGTGAGTTCACGAATACAAGAGAATTAAGTTGAAAATGAGCTAGAATGAAGGAGTATAGATTATACCATGCATGCATGTCCAATTTTATCACAATTTGAGTTTGATTTCAAGAAGTCTCTCATACATGTGTTCATTTTATCTTTGTTTTGGGAATTTATCAAGTTTCATGCCATTTTACCTTGTTTGATCATGTTTTGGAAGGTTGAATTCATAACAATTCATGCATGTTCTTCATACATACAATTCAAGTTTGATTTTGAGCAAAAGGCATGTTGTTGGGCCTTGATTCCAAGAAATGATCTTTAATTCCTAATGTTTTCAATTTAGACTTGATTTCTCAAGTTTTGGGGCCCAAATGTTGATTTTAATGGCTTTGAATTTGAGTTTTGCATCAAGGTTAGCAATTTGGAAATTCCAGATTCTGCCTCTCTGCTCAAGCGACAGAACCTGCGCTCGAGCGATGACTCTGTGTTTTTGCACTTCTGCTTGAGCGACCAAAAGTTAGCTCGAATGTAAAATGCATGCTCCCAAAAGTTTACAATTTTTACAGACCGCTCGAGCGACAAGAGTTGCGCTCGTACGAGGACCTTAGTCTCACGTTCAAGCGAGCGTTGAGCTGAAAAATCAAGCAACCAGTACTTTTGCAGAGTTTACAGACTGCCCAAGCAAACGAAGTTGTGGTCAAGCAACCACTCACATTTTTGAACATCCGCTCGAGCGAGACCCCTGATTTCAGTAAGTTTTGTTAAGTGTTTTCAAGTGCATATTAGCATCCTCGTTGCATCCAAGGTATTCTCAGGCCAAGATTAAGACATAAAAATCAGGATAAGAAGTAGAAACACACCAAGATAAGAAAGAACTAAGTTAATGATTCCGGATGTGTAATTCAGTATGTATTCGTTCTGTATCTGTGTAGATTACGCGCTGCAAGTTATCTAATTTGTCGACTATAATGAGTTGAATAAAATTGAAATAATAATAATAATAATAATAATAATAATAATAATAATAATAATAATAATAATATTATTATTATTATTATTATTATTATTATTATTATGGCAATTTTTATTTTTGAATTTTAATTATTCTTGGGTCTTGAGTATTAAATGAGATATAAATTTAATTTGTGGAACTTATTTGATTAACCCATATTTTATCATTTTGGTTCATGTTTAATTATGTGAATGTTGGGGACCACTTTAAGTCTTTTAAAATTTATTTATATTTTAATCTCAGTTGGAGATTTATTTTATATTATTAAACTCCATTTATTTTGGACCCAATTGATTGAATCATGACTCGTTTATAATCATATATTATTGTTGTTATTGTTATTATTATTTATTTTATAATCTTGAGAGAGTTACAAATATTTATGGTGTGTACCATCAAACGAAATATATTTTGTAGTGAGAAAATATTAAATCCTTTTTGTCATTAATGATGTTGAAATATACTTTTAATATATATATATATATATATATTTGTATTGATTTGAAAAAAATAAATAAATTGGCTGACAAATCTCATCCCTGCTTTGTATTTCTTTATAATTCTTTATTTTTAAAGATATCTGTGGATAAGATTTTCGCAATGGATGTCGTGAGACGGACTTTACCCCACTTTCCAAACCTTACAAATTCATTGCCAAAACCCATTCCCTCCCTTCTCTCTCTCTCTCTCTCTCTCTGAATTTTTTTTTCTTTGTTTATTTTTATTATATAAAATCCTTGATTTATCAAAACCTGTTAGGTTTTAGACCCTAGTTCCATAGATCAAATTGTAGAGGGTTCCGCAGGCTTCGATTTAATCTGAACGAATCGAATTTTTGTCGTCGGAAAATTTTATTTTCTTAGAAGCTCTTGGATCGAGGTAGGGATTTTTCCTACACTTCTTTATGCACTTGTACTTGATTATAGGGAGCTTAGAGTTGTATATAATTTAATTAGAATTTTTGAAAAATTTGTGATTTATTTGCTTAAAAGAGAAATTTTGAGAAAAATAAAAAGTTGATGCCTAAATTGCGAAAATGTAAACTTGGAATATGTTTGTAAGGTTATGAAAGAGTTATATTTTAAATTTGAACAAAAACGGATTTCGATTCGATTGGTTTTGAAATTTTTATCGATTTGTGACCAAAAGAGCATTTTTAAAGAAGACAAAGGAATTACGTTTAACTTTTGGGGTTTTCGATCAAAATAGGATGTCATAATTGAATAATGCTTGGAGAATGAGTTTGGAAAGAAAATGATGTTTTCTTGGGCATTAACGGTATTATTTTATTTAATGTATCCGTTGGAATAAAACGGACACGGTTAGAAATGGACATTGACAGGTTACCGGACGTGATTGTGTTATGAAAACTAGTGTAGTTGTTCATATTTGATGAGATGTGGAATAGATTGTATTTATCAGAATTTTTTAGAATTTAATTGTTTAAATATCCGTTTAGAAATATCTGTTTTAGGCTATCGATGGAGGATAGCCATGATTGTTGTAGAAATGTATGAGACTTAGGTAAATTGAACCATATTCCTCATTTGTTGCATTGGACATTGCATTATATTCATTTCATTGGAAATGTATCTGTTTTTGAGAAATGTTTGGAAATGTATTTGTTTGCGAAAAGATGAATACTTGGTGAATCTGGGTATGGGGTATAGAACCGCACGGTTAGGTGTCAAGCCTTCCAATTTACTGGTAAAAATGGCAGTGGTAATGCATTAGGGCCTACTTGCAAACACTCACCTAGAGATTCACAGAGCCTGTATTCATGTAACAGATATGGTTTAAAATGGAAATGGCTTTATATCTATTGTTGTATCTTAGCATTGCATGCTTTATAAAAAGAGAGATAAAATTGTTTTATCATGAGCATGGCATGAGCATACTCCTCTTTAGTGTTGTCATTGTTCATATGTTGTGTAGTATATCTCTACTGGGTTGTGGCTCACCCTATAAGGGAAACCATTTTAAGTACAGGTGCTATGCCTCCGCCAAGGCATTGACTTGGGAGGACTCGGAGCTGAGGCTTCATTTTTGTTTTATTGTTATTTGTTGAATGTAAGCCTAGGGTTGTATTTGCGTTGAGTTGAAACTCCATTTTGTGTAACCAAGAATGTTCTTGGATAAATTTGTAAGCCTGTAGGGCACTTATTATCTGTTTGGCTTCCATTTCATACTTGTTGTAAAATGCATGCTTGGGATTGGAACTGGGGCATTGAGATGTGAACAGCATGTGATTGGCATTTGGGATTTAATGGAAATGGATGTATGAAATAGTTAGCTATATATATGTGTTTGTCTATCATGTGGGTTTTGTTGCATAAATAGATATACCCTGCCCAATTTTCAGGACCTTACAACTTGGTATCAGAGCGTACCGGGTTCGAATACTTTCGGTACGTGGGGAGTGGTTAGTACCACAATGGGTTTATCTCGCTTAATAAAGATATCTGTATGATGAGCTGCTATGTGATAACATGCTTATGTGATTATATGGGTGTGGGGTTTGATTTCTGAGATGTTGATTGGGTCTGTGAGTTCTTGGAAGTCCAGTTAGAAGAACACTTAATCACTGCTCTGATTGGAACTCTAGCAATGTCATAGGATAATCATTATCTAGAAAGAAAATCTGTATGTGCTTATGTGACTATGTGCTTATGTGGAATGAATTAACTGTTGTCCATTGCCTTAGGACGTGAGTGAGTTAGTTTCGGCACAATTGTGACTATGCCAATCTCGAGTGTTACCTTTATTGGGATGTTAGGACGTGGAAGAGGCAGTGGTAGGCATGGTAGGCCCAGAAGGCACGAGATGCTAATACCGGATGAGATTTCGGCGCAGAAGGAGGAGAACAGGCAGATCAAAGACCTACTGGGCGTGTGTATGTTGTTACCACGCCAAAGTTAGTGCTAACACCTTTGGTTGTGAGAGGTACCTTCTTGTCCTGTAATTCTATTGCTAATGTATTGATTTACACAGTTTTTCTTTCGTTAATACCAGTCAGTGTATTTAAGTGTGTTTGGATTGTTTTGCTTCATTTTTCTTTCGTTAAGCCATGATTTGATTCAGGTCAGTATGGAATCAATGTCCAGTTCAGAGTTCAAAATTCCATCATCCTCAAATTTAGTCAAACAAAATTGTTTTCAAGCTTAAAGTGTTATGCCAGTTACGCCATTGATGTGCACACAAAAAAAAAAAAAAAACGAAACTGATTTTATTGAAGTCAGGAGATGATATCCCCGATTGCAGAGACAAAAAAAAAGAAAAAAGAAAAAAAAGAGAGATCTTCTTTTTTATAATGGTCACACGCCGACTTCACTTACTCGACTCTCCCACTAAGCTCTTCCTTTTTTTTATCGTCTTGGGTGACTCTTGAAGACCTTGCCTCAGTGCGTATAGGACCGCCGAGAGAGTTGACTCCCCGCTGGCTGTCAAAGGCGAAGTACGAAGGTGCTCCGAATCGGGTCATGACGGTGGTCTTCCGTTTCAACTCTTTATTCTCCGCCTTCAGTGCGCAAATTTCTGCTCGCGCATCTTTGTACATGCGTTGAAGCAGAGAAAGTTGGGCATTTAACTGATGTACCTTATTGGTCCTACTATGTAGTCGGTGAGATAATGTGGTAACCGCAGTCACTGTCTCCATGCAGGATCTCAATGTGAAGTGGTTGGCCTCAATGTCAGATTGAGCGGCCATGATTTGCTCAACTGACATCATGGGAAAGTTAAGAAGAATAGGAGCAGGGACACTCTGTTCAGGAAGGTTAAAAAGGATAGGAGTAGAGGCACTCGGTCCAGGAAGGTTAGGAAGAGTAGGAGTAGGGACACTCGGTCCAGGAGAGCTTGGATCATTGAGGTCCGGAAAGAGAGTGAGAGGACGAGATGAGGCCATGTGTAGTGAGAAAGTCTAAAAAGAAAGAAATGAGTCACAGAGAAATAACAGAGAACAAGCTGAGTTTTGGGGCAACTTTTTTCCTCCGCTCAGTCTCGATGTTCTGTCTCTCTCAAGGGGAATGAGGAAAAAGAAGGAGAAGAGAGTGACTAAGTAGACAAAAGAAAGTGATGAAGAAAAAGAAGATGGAAGAGAAGAAGACAAAGAGGGAGGTGAGTTTACAAATCGAGGAAGTCTGCTTTTGTCGGCCAGCTGACATAAAAGTAAGGCCGCATGAGTTTACAAATCGAGGAGATCTGCTTTTGTCGGCTAACTGATGCAAAAGCAAGGCCGCGTATTAAACGCAGTTTTCGAAGGAAGAGAGAGAAGCAGGAAAGTTATATGCATATATGTATATCTATTGTATATTTATGTATTATATACATTTATTTGATTATTTTTGTCACAAGAGTAGCTTGGCTCAGTGGTTTGGGCTGGGGCCTAAGCTTGAGATCGGGGTTTCGAAACCCCATATCCTTGCATTCGTGTTTTATTTCCTTTTTGTGTGTTTTGCTTACGCGCGATGACATCAGTTAATGGAATATTCCGTCGTAGTAACGGCATATGCTCACTAACGTCCATAGGCAGAATATTCCTTGTCAGTAACAGCATATTCTCCAAATGTGTCTGTGTATATGTACGTATCTATGTGTTTCCTCCGTATTTGTCCGTATATGTCTGTGTATCTTTTGTTCGTATTTGTCCCTTGGTGACAATGTTGTGGAGACACCAAGGGGTTGAGGAGGCGACTTGGGAACGTGAGGTTGAAGCCTGTGAGAAGTATTCAGATCTTTTTATCAATGTTTGGGAATTGTGATAGAAATGTTATTTTGATATTAGGATGTATATTGTATATGTTATGGAGTAGGGTAAATTCTATGTTGGAGTGAAATGTGTGGATGGATGTAGACAAGTTTGCGTAAACTGTTAATCAGTTCGTCGAGTGAAAGAAATAGAGTGGATAGGTAAAAATAATACAGAAATTGCTTGGTTGGGCAATTAAAGTTGTGGCTGAGAATTTTCGAGTAGTGTGTTTGGCATGATTGCATTATGTCTCATAAGGGTTGTGTGAGTAATTTTCCGATCACACTGCCAACTTAGTGATCAGCTGAAGAGAACTGGCAGAATAGATGACACTTGGATAACCTGCAACAGAAAGAGAAGATTCCGGCGGTGGTTCTTTCACCCGGGGGTACTTTGACGATCAAGTCAGTATATCTCAAAGATAATCAAGTGCTAAATTCACTGCTCAAAGCATAAATTGCGTACCTTAGACCCATGGGGGTGCCTCCCTTTTATAGTTTTACTCAATCCGAGTCCCACTAGAAGCCTGACTTCTATGGACTCCTATTTAGTGCTTACTTTGGACTCTACAAGAGATAAGGATAGACTCCCTAGGAATACTATCCTTATCCATCTTGAAGTCTTTCCTTCATTCTAGGACTCCTGAACCTTATCTGCTCATCTCGGATTCTGACATCTTCAGAGGTAACCTCGGCAACACCGAGATAACCTCGGCAAATGACCAGGACACGTGGCACCTCGGCTGACACGTCGGCGTCACCTTACCACGTGTCGGTACTCAAAAAATATTTCCCCACAACTGCCCCCTAGGTTCTATTACCTCGGCATTCTGAGGTGATGGAACCTACATCGGTACTTCCTTCCAGTACATCGGCTTAAAGTATCCTAGCCGACGTCATCATCATCGGCCGACATGTCTTCTAAAAGATCAAGAACTCCAAGAGCTCCCTTATGAACTTCTTCATGCGTGTGAGCTGTCAAGCATCGATGTTCAACCATTTCACTTACGCGTTTGATCCTCATTGGATCGTGTTTCTGACGCGCCTGCAAGCTGTCTTGCGTCTGTGCACGCCGCCTGACGTATGCGTTGTTCTAGGCATACTAAATGCTCCGTTTTGTCGCCGTTTCAAATTTTTGACAAAACCTTTCCCCCTTTCTCATTTTTTCACTTTTGCATTCGATTTCTCTTCGTCTTTTCTCTCTCTAGCTCTTGAACACGCCATTGTTCCAGTCATCAAGCTCTGTAACTGCCTTCCTTTCTTCCTTCCTGTGAAGCTTTCGTCGTTTTGCTACATCTGTAACTGTCGTCTGACTTCGGCAATCTTCATACCGGCTCCATTTTTTCTGGTAAGCAACTGTTCCTTTCGTTTTCAATTCCTTTGACATTCCTCATTACTTGTTGTTATTACTGCTTTGTTCAAAACATTTATCGTGCGAACCATATATCTGAATGTATTTATTCCATGATTCTGCTTTTGCCAAAATCTTGAACACACGCACTATTTCACCATTTTCTTGTGCTTTTGATAGCCCCACCTCTGTTCTTGATTCTGAAACTTCGTTCTTACTTTTCTTTTTTCCAGATTTGTGCCTTCAATCTTCGTCTTCATAGATTTTAGGTTTGGGATTTGACTGTAGAACCTATCAAAACTAAAACAATCTTCACAAATTCTTGCATCAATATACACCTAGGTCTTAGCCGAGGTTCACAAAAACCTTTTTTAGATCATCTCTCTTCTGAAATCCAGTCCTTCTAATTTAGGCCGACGTTATGGGTATGTGGAGGCATAGGGTAAACACCCCATCCAAATTAGAATTCTTTAGATAGGAGTTTGAAATCCCAGCCGACGTCCACCTGAGGTTGGCTGGGGATGATGACTCCATCATGCCTACTGACGACTTCATGCCCTTCCCCGTAGTTGCCTTTATTGAGTGTGGACTTCGGCTCCCACTCAACACCCTGTTTCGCGAAATTCTCTATTATTATAAGTTGAACCCCATGCAACTTGCTATCAATTCTTACCGAGTGATCAACGGTATCATAGCTTTAGCTAAACAGGAAAACGTTAGGATCACCTTAGCCGACGTTCAATACTGCTATACCATGTGCAGCCTTAACTTGAAAGAAAAAGGCTACATTTATTATCTTAAGCCGAGATCCACGGAGTTCAAAATTGTAGCCGACCTCCCAGACTCCAACAAGGGGGCTGGAGATGATTACCTCATTACCTCAGGAAATTGGGAGTTTGCTCCAGATGAGGATCTCCATCTCTTCCCTCTTCCCCGATCGGTTTTAGAGGACAAGGGTAAGAGCCCAGTGTTAATACTTGATTGTTTCTTTTCAAGTTTTTAATACTTTACCTGTTTCTAATGTCTGTTTTCCTTGCAGCTCTCCGTCAGCCACCAAAGAACTTTCGCCAATCCTTTATTCTCAGCAAGAATTTGAAGAAACTCTTGGACTTGCCAGTCCAAAAAAGGAAGGCGCCTCTGCTTCTCAACTTTATTCCGACATACAAATCTACTCTTCCCGATGTTCCCAAGAGAAAAAAGAAGAGCTTATCTCCTCCCTCTGCCACAACTCCACAAGCCGCATCCACATCTCGAACAGACCAAGGATCAACATCTGATCCAGCAGAGTAACCGTCTACTTCGGCTCAATTCCTGATCCCATCATCTCAACGCAAACGTCGCCGACGTCTTGTTCTTGCAGCCGAGATGGGTCGCGCAAAACCAGTGGCCAAAGATCTTTTAGCCAACATCCCAACTGATGTTGATGCTCTACCAACACAAACCCAGCTTCCACCCAAGCCAAAAAGAGTTAAGAAGGCTCAACCAAAGGCCAAAGTGACTCAGGCTGAGACTGAAGACACTTCACCAATTTCCCAGCTGGCTCCAAGCGAAAAGACTGCCTCTGTCCCTACGAAGAGGTCCGCTGAAGCCCTTCCCTCCGAATCCCCCAAATCAAAAAGGCCAAGGTCATCCTCTGGAACGACCTCGGGGTCTATAAAACCTGATGCCCCTTGGGCTCCCGAGATTACCCTGGAAGATAAGCCTGTTATGACTAGTGACAGCGCCGACGATATCAATGTCGGCGTTGCCCTCAGCACTGCACTGCTTCTTCCAGGTGATCTGGAGTGAAACGCCGGGTTTAGTGAATATGAAAACTACGCTTTGATGCTGCAACACTCTGTTCAAGTAAGTGTTTTTGTCTGGTACTTCTTCTTTCTTTCTCTTTATTCCACACTTAGAATATTTTTCTAATACTTCTATTTTCTTCTAGGCCATCCAGCATGCCCACTCTTTCTCCATGCAATCTTTTCAGAACCGTGAAAAGTTAGCCGAGAAAAAGAGGGAAGTTACCACACTTCAGAAAACAAATAAGAGCCTTCAATCAAAGATGAAGATGCTAGAGGATCAGGCCGAAGTTGCCATTAAAGAGAAGGATGCCGCCGAAGAAAAGGTCGGCGCTGCTGAGGCGATAAATAAAGTCCTTCAAGCTCAACTGAAGGAGGCCAATGAAAGAGTGGCCCAGGCCTAGAAGGAACTTCAGGATGCTCTTGCCACCAAAGTGGCCAAGATCAAGGATGCTGATGAGAAGGCGTATGCTCAGGGCATGGCCGACGTCACGGAGGCCTATGAGCAACAAGTGAAGCAAGCATGCAACAGGGGTTTCTCCCTTGGTTGGATGTCTCTTCTCAAAAAGCTCAATGTCCCCAAGGACTCGCCTCTTCGGAATGCCGACGCCATTCCTCTTCCATTCCCTCCGCCACCCCCTCCAGCTCAATCTGAAGATGATTCTAAATCTGAGGATCAAGATGAGGAGGAGGCCTTGGTGAGGAAATCCAAGAAGGCTACTGGGGCCAAGTCCCCTCCTTAAAATGAGCAAGTCCTTGACTTGACTCAAGATGAGGAGGTTGAGGAGGTTCCCAAGGAAGTCGCCCTTGAGCAAGTATCATCTGATGTTCCTCTAGCCGAAAAAAGTGTTGACAAAACCCTTGCTCAGATTGATGTCGAGATCGTGGCGGAGAAGGCAGCCGAGGTATCTTCTCAACAGTCCTCCGACGTCTTAACCCAAGTTACTGCTGATGCTGAGGAACCATAATTTTCATGTTTTTCTTCTTTTGTCTTTTGTACTCTTGTACTTTTTATTTTTCAGACAATGTAAGCTTTGCAAATGGCCGACGTGCTTATTTGTTCTTTGAATATCTAATTCAACTTTCCTTCTCTTGAATGCTTGTACCTTTGTCTTCTCTTGACTGTTTCTGCATGATTCTATACTTAGAATATTTTGCAAGTCTTTTAGTATACTCTTCCTTCTTTGTGCAACCTTCTCGGGTGAATTACCTCGGTTAACAATGATCTCGGCTAATCTTCAACTTGTAAATTGCTATAAATTTCAACAAGTGTTTAAACAATAATTTCGGTTTTATCTTTAACTTGTAAATTGCTACAAATCACTTCAGTTTAGCTTCAACTTGTAAATTGCTACAAATTTCAACAAGTGAAGATAAACAATTATCTCGGCTTAACTTCAACTTGCAAATTGCTACAAATTTCAACAAGTGAAGATAAACAATTATCTCGGCTTAACTTCAACTTATAAATTGCTACAAATTTCAACAAGTGTTAAGCATTACTTCAGTTTAGCTTCAACTTGTAAATTGCTACAAATTTCAACAAGTGAAGATAAACAATTATCTCGGCTTAACTTCAACTTGCAAATTGCTACAAATTTCAACAAGCGTTAAGCATTACTTCGGTTTAACTTCAACTTGTAAATTGCTACAAATTTCAACAAGTGAAGATAAACAATTATCTCGGTTTAACTTTAACTTGTAAATTGCTACAAATTTCAACAAGTGTTAAACATTATCTCGGTTTAACTTCAACTTGTAAATTGCTACAAATTTCAACAAGTGAAGATAAACAATAATCTCGGCTTAATTTTGACTTGTAAATTGCTACAAATTTCAACAAGCGTTAAGCATTACTTCGGTTTAACTTCAACTTGTAAATTGCTACAAATTTCAACAAGTGAAGATAAACAATAATCTTAGCTTAACTTCAACTTGTAAATTGCTACAAATTTCAACAAGCGTTAAGTGTTTTTGTCTTCTCTCTTCCCCCAATGTGAACCTGAGTTCTACTTGGGTTCTCATTATTGAAAAAAACAATATTATGCATAGTTTCACAAGTTGTGGAGAATTTTGCTAAGATTTTATTGATGACATCGGTAAAAAATAAAGCAATATCTAATGATAGAAAAATTTTAAATTACAAGTGTTCCAGGGTTTTGGCAATGCTTTGCCCTCATTATCTTCAAGCCGATATGCCCCATTGCCTAGTACCAAAGTGATTCTATAGGGTCCTTCCCAGTTTGGGCCAAGCTTGCCCTCCTGGGGTCCTTCTTGTTGCCGACGACTTTTCTCAGGACTAGGTCGCCGACTTGAAATTCCCTTGGATTAACCTTCTTGTTATAAGCTCTAGCAAGCTGTTGCTAGTATGCTGCAAGCTGTATTGCAGCTCTTCTTCTTTCTCTAGAAGATCCAGATCTCGGGCTAAGAGTACATCATTAGTCCCGTTCTCAACTCCCTGGGTTCTGATCCCTGGGATGCCGACCTCCAATGGAATGACTGCTTCTGTGCCATAAGCCATGGCAAAGGGTGATTCCCCTGTTGATCTTCTCGGCATAGTCCGATATGCCCAGAGTACATTGGGCAATTCGTCTACCCACTTCCCTTTTGCTGCCTGCAGCCTCTTCTTTATCCCATCCAGAATTACTTTGTTGGATGCTTCTGCTTGTCCATTGCTTTGTGGAAAACTTAGGGTTGAAAAGTAGTTCTTGATCTTAAACTTTGCACAGAAGTTTTTGATCAGCTTACTGTCAAATTGTGTCCCATTGTCTGCAACAATTGCTCTTGGAATCCCAAATCTGGTGATGATGTTTCTCCATATAAAGTTCTTGACATCCACATCTCGGATCTTGGCAAGAGGTTCTGCTTCTATCCATTTTGTGAAGTAATCTGTTGCTACCAGCAGGTACTTCCTTTGCCCAGTTGCTTGGGGTAATTGCCCAACGAGATCCATTCCCCATTGGGCAAATGGCCAAGGGCTGGATACAGGGTTTAGGTCAACAGCTGGCTGGTGAATCAAAGGTGCAAACATTTGGCATTGTTCACACTTCTTCACGTAGGCTTCTGCATCTTTTTGCATGTAGGGCCACCAATACCCCTGGGTAATGGCCTTGTGAGCTAGCGATCTGCCCCCAGTGTGGCTTCCACAAATTCCTTCATGAATTTCATATAAAAAATCTTCAACCTGCAGAGGGTGTACGCACCTTAAGAGGGGTCCAGTGAAAGACCTTCTGTAGAGATGTCCTTCTGCTGTCAGACTGAATCTTGCTGACTTCAATTTGATCTTGTGTGCCTCCTTCTGGTCATCTGGCAGCTTTCCTTCTTTCAGGAACGCAACAATTGCGTCCATCCAGCTTGGTCCCATGTCTACGCACATCGCTTCATGTTCTGCGACTACTGGTTCAATGCTAGGGCCCGACAAGTGTTCAATCATTATTGTCCTTGCTTTTCCTGGTTGTATTGCACTAGCTAGGTTGGCCAATGCATCGGCATGGTTGTTATCATCTTGGCTGACTTGAAGCAGTCTGCAGTTCTGGAATAAGGCTGCCAGCCTGATGACCTCTTTTGCGTAGGTCGACATTCTTTCATCTCGGGCTGCAAACTCGCCCGTTGTCTGGTTAACTATCAATTGTGAATCACAAAAACTATTACCTCATCTGCTTGTACTGCTGCTGCTAGCTTCAGTCCTGCAATCAATGCTTCATATTCTGCCTCATTGTTTGAGGCCTTGAACCCCAATCGAATGGACTGTTCTAATATTTCTCCATCTGGAGATATCAATACTACTCCTGCCCCCGCTCCTTGACGGTTTGAACTCCCATCAACGAACAGTTGAAAGGAATCGCCGATGTAAATGCTGCAGGGTCTGGGTTTCTCTTCTTTCCTTTGTTCTTTAGCCTTTGGCTGGGCTTCTGCTTGCTTGTTTGGACATTGTCTGTCTTGGCTCAATGGAGCCCGATGTTGGATGGACTCTGGCGTGAACTCGGCCACGAAGTCGGCCAAAACCTGGCCTTTGATTGCAGTTCTGGGCCTGTACTCCAGATCATACTGGCCTAGGGCGACTGCCCATCTGGCTATTCGTCCTGTTAAGTCTCCCTGTTGCAATAGGGACTTCAATGGATGCTCTGTCAGTATCACAATTTTATGGGCCTAGAAGTAATGGTTCAACTTCTTTGAAGCCATTACTAGAGCCAGTGCCAATTTCTCTAAGGGTAGATACCTTGTTTCTGCGTCGGCTAGGGTTTTGCTTACGTAGTAAACAGTCTTTTGCTCCCATTTTTCTTCTCGGATTAGTACTGCACTAATCGCATGTTCTGAAACTGCTAAGTACAGGAACAGCTCCTCCCCAGGTTCTAGATTTGAAAGTACTGGCGGTGTGGTCAGGTACTTCTTCAGATCGGCTAATACTTCTTCGCACTTCTCTGTCCAGAGAAAGTCTATGGCTTTCTTCACTAATTTGAAGAAAGGTTTGCACTTGTCTGAGCTTCTGCTTATAAACCTGTTCAGGGCTGCGGCCTTTCCAGTTAGCATCTGCATTTGTTTTGCCGACGTCGGGCTCTTCAGCTCTAGGATGGCCTTGATCTGATCTGGGCTGGCCTCAATGCCCCTCCTGGTCACCAGGTATCCTAGAAATTTACTAGATCCAACTCCAAATGCATACTTCGATGCATTGAGTCGGAGCTGATATGTTTTAAGGATTTCAAAGACTGCTTTTAGATCGGCGAGATGACCCTCAGGCTCCTTGACTTAACGACCATGTCGTCAATGTAGACTTCTACTGTTCGGCCGATCAGGTGCTTGAACATTTTGGTTACCAATCTTTGGTAGGTGGCTCCTGCGTTTTTCAATCCAAAGGGCATCACTCTGTAGCAGTATAGCTCTTTGGGAGTGATAAATGTAGTCTTCTCTTCATCTGCTGGGTCCATAGCTATCTGATGATACCCCCTGTAGGCATCCAAGAAGCTAATCCTTCCATGCCCTGAAGTAACATCCACTAGCTGGTCAATCTTGGGTAGAGGGAAGCTGTCTTTGGGACAGGCTTTGTTTAAACTGGTAAAGTCTACACAGACCCTCCATTTACCGTTTTTCTTCTTTACCACCACTGTATTGGACAGCCATGTCGGGTAGTGAACTTCTCTGATGGCCCTAGCCTCCAGAAGTCTGTCTACTTCTTCTTCTACTGCTTCGACGTGCGTCAATGTCGGTCTTCTAGCTCGTTGAATTACAGGTTTGGCCGACCTGTCAACATTCAATTTGTGGCAAGTGACCTCGGGGTCGATGCCAGGCATTTCATAAGGTGTCCAAGCAAACACCTCAATATTTGCTCGCAGAAAAACCTCCAACTCTTTTTCTCTTCTTCGGCTAAGCCCGAGCCGAGAAGAAAGGAGTGTTCTTCACCCCCATCCTGGACAAAGATTTTCTTCAGTGCCTCTTCGCTCTTCTCGGCTGGCTCCTTGCCGATGTCTTCTAGGACTTCCACGTCTTCATCTTCAATTTCTGCCTTTTTTGGCTCTCGTATGCTGCAGGTTGATTTCATTGCTGCCATGGAGTAATTCTTCGCCTGCAGCTGATCGCCCCTGACTTCTTCTATCCCATGTTCTGTTGGGAATCGCAATAGTTGATGCAATGTTGACGGAACTGCCCCCATTGCATGTAACCATGGCCTTCTCAAGATGATGTTGTAAGGGGAGGGTGTGTCAATGATGGTGAATTCTGTCTTGATCTTCCTGGTGCCAGCCTGCACCTCCAAGTTTACTGCTCCCAGTGGCCATGTCGGCGTTCCATTGAACCCAACCATTGGGCCATTGGATTGTTCCATGTCGTCTGGGTGAAGGCCGAGCTCCTTGTAACATCAGACGTACATGATGTCACAAGAGCTGCCTTGGTCAATCAGGATGCGTTTCACTTGGCACTCCCCAACCTGGAGGGATACTACCAAGGCATCATTATGCGGATGCTGGACCATCTCTAGGTCGGCTTCAGTAAAGGTTATCATTGGTTCTGGCATCCTTCTGCCCGATGTCTTTTCTCCCCGACTTGATAGACATGTTGTAGGTTTTTACCTTCTGGGTCTCCCCTCTGATTTCGTTCTCGTTGACCTTTGAGTGAATCACATTGACTACCCGAGGTCCTCCTGCCTGAGGTTGCTGTGTTAGGGGAGGCGGAGCTGCTGGTGCTTGAGGCAATCTTGCCTGTTCTTCTCTTGTTCTGGCCTTATCGACCAGATCTCTCAGATGGCCTTGCCTTACCAAGTCTTCTAAGTGTGCTTTCAGGGCTCTGCAACCCTGGGTTGTGTGCCCCTCTTCATTGTGGTAGGCACAGCGCCTGCCGACGTTCCTCCCCATGAATTCCCCTGGTGCCCTAAAATAAGGTTGGTTTCGAATTTGTTCCAAGACTTTGTTAATTGGGACCCGGAACACAGTCGTCACTGCCTGTGCAGCCCTCAGTTCTGTTTCATGTTTGTTCGATCCGTTGTTACCTCGGCCTCGCTTCGGTGAGCCGTTTTCTTTCTCTTGCTTTACCTCCTTAGTCCCCGATGTATCTTCCTCGGCTCTGGCATACTTCTCAATTCTCGCCATGAGCTCTTCCATGCTTTTTGGCAAAGTTTTTGCCAAAGACTTCCGTAGTGGACAATTGTCTTTCAGGCCGTTCTTGAATGACACGACCGCCACTTCTTGATTACATTCTAGTATTCGGTTGAATACCTCGTAGTACCTTTTTGCATAGGCCCTAAGGCCTTTATCCCTACTGATCTTCAAAGCCATCAGTGCATCCACCCTCAATGGCTGCAGCTTGTTTGTCACGAACCTGGCCACGAACATCTCGATTAGTCCCCGATGTATCTTCCTCGGCTCTGGCATACTTCTCAATTCTCGCCATGAGCTCTTCCATGCTTTTTGGCAAAGTTTTTGCCAAAGACTTCCGTAGTGGACAGTTGTCTTTCAGGCCATTCTTGAATGACACGACCGACACTTCTTGATTACATTCTAGTATTCGGTTGAATACCTCGTAGTACCTTTTTGCATAGGCCCTAAGGCCTTCATCCCTACTGATCTTCAAAGCCATCAGTGCATCCACCCTCAATGGCTGCAGCTTGTTTGTCACGAACCTGGCCACGAACATCTCGGCCAGGCTTTCCCATGTCTTCACGCTTCCCTTCAGTAGTTTGTGCAACCAGTCTGATGCAATCTCCCCGAAGGATGAGGGGAACACTTTGCAGAGCAACGGCTCGTTCCCACTATACAGTGCCATTGAGTTTAGATATAATCCGACGTAGAAGTTGGGGTCTGACTTCCCGTCATATATTTGAAACCTCGGCATACTGAATCTCTTCGGCGCCTCAAACCTGTCCAATTCCACCGAGAATGGTGTCCTCGGTTTATTTGGGGAATTTACCTCAGCTTCAGCATTCTGTTGCTTCATTTTGAGGTAATCTCTTAAGTCCTCTTTTGTCCTCCCAGGAGCTCGGCTATCTCCTGCTTTCAGTCTTTTTGGTGCACTACTCTCAGCCTCATGGTGAGTCCTCTTTGACCCCTCTCCATGAGTTGTGTCGAAGCACAGCATCTGCCCCTGAACATGCCGATGTCCCTTGGGGTCTGCTTCCTTTGTGTGTTGCGTCCTCCGTGATTCTTCTCTTCTTGGCTCCCTTCGTCCGACCTCCCTGGAGGGTCGGTGAGAGTGTCTTTCACTCCCGTTGTGCTGAGGGGCTATGGGGATTGTTCGTTGCCCTCCCTTCTGGGCATTGGCTGCTGGAATCGGCGTGTCCTGCAGCGGGAACGGCGGCTGCATGACGTTATTTTGCATCATGAAATTGACAACCGACTGCAGGTCTGCCAATTTGTTTGCCATCTCCTTCATCTCTTCGTCCCTCCGCAGGCATCTATCCTTCCATACCTGGAGGTCGTCTTCGTTGTAATAGCCACTTCGATCTGGTTTCTTTGGTGCGTCGCTAGTCTGGCCGACGTCCTTCACTCCGTGATTCTGGTCACTTTTTTCTGCGTTGTATTCGTTTCCTATGACATCCAGTTCAATAGGCCTCCCACTCCCAGCAGGAGTGTCGTCCCCAATCTTTTCCTTCTGTCCGTTGCTGGCCATCTATTCTCCTATCTTTCCCACAGACGGCGCCAAATTGTGCGAGTAATTTTTCGATCACACTGCCAACTCAGTGATCAGCTGGAGAGAACTGGCAGAATAGATGACACCTCGATAACCTGCAACAGAAAGAGAAGATTCCGGCGGTGGTTCTTCCACTCGGGGGTACTCCGACGATCAAGTCAGTATATCTCAAAGATAATCAAGTGCTAAATTCACTGCTCAAAGCATAAATTGCGTACCTTAGACCCATGGGGGTGCCTCCATTTTATAGTTTTACTCAATCCTAGTCCCACTAGAAGCCTGACTTCTATGGACTCCCATTTAGTGCTTACTTTGGACTCTACAAGAGATAAGGATAGACTCCCTTGGAATACTATCCTTATCCATCTTGAAGTCTTTCTTCATTCTAGGACTCCTGAACCTTATTTGCTCATCTCGGATTCCGATATCTTCGGAGGTAACCTCGGCAACACCGAGATAACCTCGGCAAATGACCAGGACACGTGGCACCTCGGCTGACACGTCGGCGTCACCTTGTCACGTGTCGGTACTCAAAAAATATTTCCCCACAATAAGGGTTGGTGTTTCTTGTTGTTCAAGTGAAGCAGTTGAGGCTAAGATGATATGTGAATTTTGTTTTTGGAATAATTTAGGGAGGAATATGATTGTACTAGGGAATGAGTGGAAGTTCTCATGGATGAAATATTTGAAGTCATTGATTGTGATAATTTTATTCAATTAGGTAACCGCGTATGAATTCATTTTAATATTGAGATGAGTTAGTTGTCGTGTGACAGTTGCGATTACAAAATATATCATTGAATTGTGTCTTTAAAGGGACGGTGCTCTCATTGGTTAAGAGTCTTGAGATAATCACTTTGGATGGATATTAAGTAAATTATTGCACTAGATTATGGAAAAAAAAAAAAAAATTGTGGTGAGTCATCTTTAATGGTGTGTAATATTTGAATACTTTTCTGAGTTCTCTTCAAAGTAGTGGGATTCTTTTGTTGCTATGACCTATTGAGTTAGTTGTGTGGAGTAAGCAAATTTTGTAGGTGTGTTTGAACGTGTTCAAGTGAGATTGCGAGTACGGTTGTATTCCAATTGCAAGTTTGATAGATTTTGATTAACCCCTTATATGTTGCAAGAATCACTTACATTTTCCCATTATGGATTGTTTGTTGAAATTCTAGTATAAGTGGTTTTAAATTAGAGGGTGGCTTCTATAGAACAACATATCTAAAGGTCATGGGTGGCCTTAGGGTATAGAAATTTGTTTTGAGTCTATCGTAAATTTGTTACATCATATTTGTATAATAATATTGGGACTGTAGTTGGAACGAGATGTTATCATGATAGTTAAGTTGATTGAGTTAGATTGTTCGAAATTCTTGTTTGATCTAGGTTATAGGAAGCATCATTACTGCCAATGAGAAACTATTGTAGTGTTCACTCTTTTATGTTTATGGTGTGCTTAAGAGTTTCGATTTTGGTTACGGTATCTTCTACAATAGGAGGCCAAAGAGCGTTAAATTCTTGAGAGTGAGTTTACAAATTGTTTGGGGACATTGAAGGAATGTCTCAACGAGAAAATGGTTATTGAGAGTTTAAGGCTCAAGTAATTATGTCAAGAGTAAATCTCATTATTTTTTTTATCAATGCGAATTTCGGGGCGAAATTCCATAAGGGGGAAAGATTGTAATGAGTTGAATTAAAGTGAAATATTATTATTATTATTATTATTATTATTATTATTATGGCAATTTTTATTTTTGAATTTTAATTATTCTTGGGTCTTGAGTATTAAATGAGATATAAATTTAATTTGTGGGACTTATTTGATTAACCCATATTTAATCATTTTGGTTCATGTTTAATTATGTAAATGGTGGGGACCACCTTAAGTCTTTTAAAATTTATTTATATTTTAATCTTAGTTGGAGATTTATTTTATATTATTAAACTCCATTCATTTTGGACCCAATTGATTGAATCATGACTCGTTTATAACCATATATTATTGTTGTTATTGTTATTATTATTTATTTTATAATCTTGAGAGAGTTACAAATATTTATGGTGTGCACCATCAAACGAAATATATTTTATGGTGAGAAAATATTAAATCCTTTTTGTCATTAATGATGTTGAAATATACTTTTAATTTATATATATATATATATATATATATTTGTATTGATTTGAAAAAAAAAAAATACATTGGCTGACAATCTCATCCCTGCTTTGTATTTCTTTATAATTCTTTATTTTTAAGGATATTTGTGGATAAGATTTTCGCAATGGATGTCGTGAGACGAACTTTACCCCACTTTCCAAACCTTACAAATTCATTGCCAAACCCATTCCCTCCCTTCTCTCTCTCTCTCTCTGAATTTTTTTTTCTTTGTTTATTTTTATTATATAAAATCCTTGATTTATCAAAACCTGTTGGGTTTTAGACCCTAGTTCCATAGATCAAATTGTAGAGGGTTCCGAAGGCTTCGATTTAATCTAAACGAATCGAATTTTTGTCGTCGGAAAATTTTATTTTCTTAGAAGCTCTTGGATCGAGGTAGGGATTTTTCCTACACTTCTTTATGCACTTGTACTTGATTATAGGGAGCTTAGAGTTGTATATAATTTAATTAGAATTTTTGAAAATTTTGTGATTTATTTGCTTAAAAGAGAAATTTTGAGAAAAATAAAAAGTTGATGCCTAAATTGCGAAAGTGTAAACTTGGAATATGTTTGTAAGGTTATGAAAGAGTTATGTTTTAAATTTGAACAAAAACGGATTTCGATTCGATTGGTTTTGAAATTTTTATTGATTTGTGACCAAAAGAGCATTTTTAAAGAAGGCAAAGGAATTACGTTTAACTTTTGGGGTTTTCAATCAAAATAGGATGTCATAATTGAATAATGCTTGGAGAATGAATTTGGAAAGAAAATGATGTTTTCTTGGGCATTAACGGTATTATTTTGTTTAATGTATCTGTTGGAATAAAACCGACACGGTGGACCTTGAGAGGTTACCGGACCTGATTGTATTATGAAAACTAGTGTAGTTGTTCATATTTGATGAGATGTGGAATAGATTGTATTTATCGAAATTTTTTAGAATTTAATTATTTAAATATCCGTTTAGAAATATCTGTTTTGGGCTATCGATGCAGGATAGCCATGATTGTTGTAGAAATGCATGAGACTTAGGTGAATTGAACCACATTCCTCATTTGTTGCATTGGACATTGCATTACATTCATTTCATTGGAAATGTATCTGTTTTTGAGAAATGTTTGGAAATGTATTTGTTTGCGAAAAGATGAATACTTAGTGAATCTGGGTAAGGGGTATAGAACCACGCGGTTAGGTGTCAAGCTTTCCAGTTTACTGGTAAAAATGACAGTGGTAGTGCATTAGGGCCTACTTACAGACACTCACCTAGAGATTCACAGAGCCTGTATTCATGTAACATATATGGTTTAAAATGGAAATAGTTTTATATCTGTTGTTGTATCTCAGCATTGCATGCTTTATAAAAAGAAAGAAAAAATTGTTTTATCATGAGCATGGCATGAGCATACTCCTCTTTAGTCTTGTCATGGTTCATATGTTGTGTAGTATATCTCTACCGGGCTGTGGCCCACCCTATAAAGGAAACCATTTCAAGTACAGGTGCTATGCCTCCGCCAAGACATTGACTTGAGAGGACTCGGAGCTGAGGCTTCATTTTTGTTTTATTGTTATTTGTTGAATATAAGCCCAGGGCTGTATTTGTGTTGAGTTGAAATTCCATTTTGTGTAACCAAGAATGTTCTTGGATAAATTTGTAAGCCTGTAGAGCACTTATTATCTGTTTGACTTCCATTTCATACTTGTTGTAAAATGCATACTTGGGATTGGAACTAGGGCATTGAGATGTGAACAGCATGTGATTGGCATTTGGGATTTAATGGAAATAGATGTGTGGAATAGTTAGCTATATATATGTGTTTGTCTATCAGGTGGGTTTTGTTACATAAATAGATATACCCTGCCCAATTTTCGAGGCGTTACATCTGCTCTGTCTGTTTGCTTTGGAGCCATCTGTGAGTAATAACTTTGTAAAGCTATGTTTACGTTTAAGTAATTTCTTATATGATATGATATGACATGAAATGCTCTGTTTTCTGAAATATTATATTCTGAATCAATGAATGATTGTCCATATATTGAAAAGTATTCGTGGAATCCTTAATGCAAGGCCTTAGCCTGGGGGTAACAATACCGTGGTTTATAAGCACAAAGCCCTTGCTTGGGGGTAATAATACCATGGTCTTAAGGCCTTTGCCCGGAGGTAATAATACCGTGGTTTCATGGCCCTCGCCCGGGGCTAACAATACCGTGACTCAAGTATGTTACAAGTTCCCGGTACCGGAGGTTTCTTTATGGAACCGACAAGTATGACCTTTGATGCTCTGTATATGATCTGTTAGCACTAATGGATGTACCACGTATGATCCTCAGTGAATAAATACATGTTTCTAAACTCTCAATAAGAATATGGGTCTGTTTCTTCTTTTCTAAATCTGATATTGGACATCATTCATAAAACCCTTTACTCTGTTATTATTCATTGGACTTTTGCTTACTATTTATATTATGTATGTAGGTGAGCAGGTGCGTGACCAGACCTAAGTTGTTGTCTGGAGAGTTTTGAGTCAGCCAACTACAGTGCCTCCCGAGGAGCTTCCCGTTTTGCCGAAGTCAAGTTTGTGAACCATGTTAAAGACATCTATTTTGCTTTGTTTTGTTGTCCATACATAGGGCTAAGTCCCTTTTGGTAGAAATTGTATGTTGCTATAAGCCTTATGTAATAATGACTTCATGTGTGTATATCTATAAGTTTAAAAAAAATTCCTGTCCCATGTATATCTATACAGCTTAATGGACTACATAAGTTTTATATATTTGCTTCCACTAGCCCCTTATATTTCACTATTCAGTTTAGAGACCTTCGGTAATCCAAGGATTACTGGTCAGTTATAATGCTAAACCTGTAAGAGCGGGTTTGGGTCGTAACAAATACTTTCCTACTTTCTCATTTGATTTTGTTTTTCCAGTGTTACTACTTTCCCGTAAAATGTTACTATTTTCCGGCTTACTATTTTCCCATTTGATTTTGATTTTGATTTTGTTTTTCTGGTTGATTTTGTTTTTCTAGTGTTACTACTTTCCTGTTTACTACTTTCCTACTTTTCCATTTGATTTTTTTTTTTTAGTGTTACTACTTTCAAAATGTTACTACTTTCCCGTAAAGTGTTACTACTTTCCCATTTACTACTTTCACTTTCAAAGTGTCACTACTTTCCCGTAAAGTGTTACTACTTTCCGGTTTACTACTTTCCCATTTGATTATGTTTTTCTAGCCGTTTACTACTTTCCCATTAGATTTTGATTTTGTTTTTCCAGTTGATTTTGTTTTTTCATTGTTACTAATTTCAAAGTGTTACTACTTTCTCATTTACTACTTTCTTACTTTCTCATTTGATTACTTTCCCATTTGGTTCTGGAAAATTTGTTTTTCTAGTGTTACTACTTTCCCATAAGTTGTTGAAGACGAATTACTACTTTCCTATTTGATTTTGTTTTTCCAGTGTTACTACTTTCTCGTTTACTACTTTCTCGTTTGATTTTGTTTTTCTAGTTGATTTTGTTTTTTCAGAGTTACTACTTTCAAAGTGTTACTACTTTCCCGTTTACTACTTTCCTATTTGATTTATTTTTTCCAGTGTTACTACTTTCAAAGTGTTACTACTCTCCCGTAAAGTGTTACTACTTTCCTATTTAATTTTGTTTTTCTAGTGTCACTACTTTCCCATTTGATTCTGTTTTTTCAGCTATTTACTACTTTCCCATTTGATTTTGATTTTGTTTTTCTAATTGATTTTGTTTTTCCAATGTTACTACTTTTCCGTTTACAACTTTCTTACTTTCCCATTTGATTTTGTTTTTCCAGTTGATTTTGTTTTTCTAGTGTTACTACTTTCCCGTTTGATTTTGTTTTTCCAGTGTTACTACTTTCTCATTTGATTATGTTTTTCCTCCGTTTACTACTTTCCCATTTGATTTTGTTTTTCTAGTGCTATTACTTTCCCATTTGATTCTGTTTTTCTAGTCGTTTACTACTTTCCTATTTGATTTTGTTTTTCCAAGTGTTACTACTTTCCCATTTGATGTGTTACTACTTTCCCGTTTACTAGTTTCAATTTCAAAGTGTTACTACTTTCCTGTTTACTACTTTCCTATTTGATTTTGTTTTTCCAGTGTTACTACTTTCTCATTTGATTTTGTTTTTTCAACCGTTTACTACTTTCCCATTTGATTTTGTTTTACCAAGTGTTACTACTTTCTCGTAAAGTGTTACTACTTTCCCGTTTACTACTTTCACTTTCAAAGTGTTACTACTTCCTCCGTTTACTACTTTCCTGTAAAGTGTTACTACTTTCCTGTTTACTACTTTCCCGTTTACTACTTTCACTTTCAAAGTGTTACTACTTTCCCATTTACTACTTTCACTTTCAAAGTGTTACTACTTTCCCGTAAAGTGTTACTACTTTCTCATTTACTACTTTCCTATTTGATTTTGTTTTTCTAGCCGTTTACTACTTTCCCATTTGATTTTGTTTTTCCAAGTGTCACTATTTTCCCGTTTACTACTTTCCCATTTGATAAAGTGTTACTACTTTCCCACTTACTACTTTCACTTTCAAAGTGTTACTACTTTCCCGTAAAGTGTTACTACTTTCTCATTTACTACTTTCCTATTTGATTTTGTTTTTCTAGCCGTTTACTACTTTCCCATTTGATTTTGTTTTTCCAAGTGTTACTACTTTCCCATTTGATTTTGTTTTTCCAGCCATTTACTACTTTCCCATTTGATTTTGTTTTCCAATTTACTACTTTTACTTTCAAAGTGTTACTATTTTCCCGTAAAGTGTTACTACTTTCCTATTTGATTCTGTTTTTCCAGCCGTTTATGACTTTCCCATTTGATTTTGTTTTACCAATTTACTACTTTTACTTTCAAAGTATTACTACTTTCTCGTAAAGTGTTACTACTTTCCCATTTGATTTTGTTTTTCCAGTTCTAGTGTTACTACTTTCCCATTTGATTATATTTTTCCAATGGCCACTATATGTGAGGGAAAGTGTTACTTTTCAATGTTTAAGTTTGATTTGATTGACATTAGTGTTTATTGTATAAAGGAGTAAGGGTGTTGGCTACATATTTTGTAAAACCTAATCATAGTTTGACACGTGGCAGAATAAGGGTATTATGGGAAGATAATTCAAGTCTTCGATCCTGATCGAACACGTGGCATTGAACATTGGTACTTACATGATCTGAGTAGCACTGGATCAGTAAGGAGATACAAAGTGACGTGGCTCCAACAGTTACTCAATATTCAAATTCAAATACAGGAGGGAAGCTCAACTGCAAGAGATGGCATAGTGGGGCTACTTCTAAGGCAGCATGATCATCGATCATGGAGGAGTAGTTCGACGGTTCGAAGTGAAGTTCGAAGGTCATCTTTGACAAGTATAAATAGCAGGGAAGCCCTCAGAAAAGACCCCCAGACTCAGATCATACAAACCAGTCTTTATTTCATATTTTCCTTTCCAGTCTTACATTTCCTGTACTTTAAATACCTGCACTTTAAATACCTGCACTTTAATACCAGCACTGCACTTCGATTCATAGGAGTAGTTTCAAGTAGACTCAAGTAGACTGTTGCTGTAAACCTCTTCGAGGCTGAGTTTGAATTATTGTAAGTGTTCATTTTAATGAAATACTTCGATTGTTCTTCACATTAACTGTTATTTCTCTTAAATTCTCCTAAGTCAAGCCACCAGTAAAAGTCCTCTTCATTGAGGCTGAAAGAACTAAAACACAATCGTCTGATAATTGGTTGGCAATTATAATTTCTGTAAGGACTGATTGATCCTTGCTGGCACGCTCGCATTTACAAAATTACCCTTCGAAAAGCCAAAAAGCCAACATATATTTTTGGCACGCCCAGTGGGACTTGTTAAAAAATGGCTAGACGAAGACGACAAGGAGAAAATGAACGCCGTGGAAAGAAGGCGTAGAAGGAGAGGTAGAGATACCTAATCCAGAGGAGAATGTGGTAACACATCCTGTGGAGACTCCTATGCTATCAGAACCTTTGGTCGAACAGACCAGTACTTCTGGACAAGAACCACATGTTCATAATATTGGACGAAACCAAGGAATTGGACCATCCACCGTTCCATCTACCCAGCCAACAAACCCATGGGATGGCTTGGTAGATGCTATGGGACAACAACTAATGAACACAATGGAAAGGTGGGCAACATCCTTCTTGATCGAATGAATAACCACCAACCAACGAATACAAGACACACAGAGGAATTTTAAATGTCCCTCAGCAAAGATTGGCTAGAGAAAAACAGCCTATGCAAGTTAATGGACAATTTAATGGTCAGACTAGTAGACCATCGCCTCAGTCTTGGTATGAACCCATTTCAAGGCCTGTAGTAGGCCAAATGCCCAGTACTTAACAGTGAAGCCACACAAGTTGGTGGATCTGGCCAAGTACAAGAAAACTGGCATAAGAATGGTTACAAATCCCATGTTCGAAGCCATACCTGGCACTAGGGGGTATAATAACCCCTTATTCGAATTTATACCCGGGGGTTGGAGGTTTTTCCCACAAATGGGAGGGACGCAACGTCTGTCCCAGCACTTTCGCAGGCCCTTTCGCAGGACAGGCTCAAAGGGGTTACCCATTTCCCCAACAGCAACCTGCACCACAGGGGCAACCAGTCCCAAATATACCACCTTTTGGACCAAGAGGACCACAGGCGCAAGTTTGTCCACCAACCTGTGTTTGTCCCTCCAGTAGTGGCTCAGCAAGCCCAAAATATGGTCCCTAGGGACCAATTGCTGACATTGTTAGGGAGATGTGTGGACCGATGGCTCGGGGGGTCCAGACTCCTGTATACAGAAAACCATACCCAGAGTGGGTAGATAGGGTACATGAATACCCAAGAGGATTCAGAATACCAGACTTTACCCTATTCTATGGAACTGGAAATCAATCGACAGTAGAGCATATAGCCAGATTCGCTGCTCAATGTGGTGAATTCACTAATCATGATACATAAAACTGAGATTGTTTCCAAACTCTTTAACTGGGGGAGCATTTGTATGGTATATCAACCTTACACCTGGCTCCATTCAAAATTGGCAACAAATGGAAGAGGCATTTCATGCCCAATTCTTCCAATCAGAGCCAGAGTGTCCATGGCAGACTTGGCAAGATTGAGTCAAAGGCCTGAAGAAAAGGCTACTCAGTTCATTGCCAGATTTAAAAGGGCTCGAAATAAATGTAGAGTCATCCTTCCAGAGCCAGAATTTGTAAGATTGGCTCAAAACGGTTTAGAGTTCAGGCTTCGAAAGAAGTTTGATTCAACTGAATTCAGGGATTTGGTCGAACTAACCTATAAGGTGTCTCGATATGAAGCATTACTAGAAGAAGAACAAGATCGAAACAATGCTTCGTATAAGACCTACTATAGAGATCCCAATTATGAAATCGATGCAGCAGAGATTGTGGGCAAAGAACCCGTAATCTGTGAAGCATTAATTCATAAGGACACAACCATCGACCAGCATTTAAAAAAGAAAGACTTTCACAGAAAGTACTACTCTTCGACTTAACAAAAGCAGATGACATTTTTGATCATTTGCTTGCAGCTAATTTCCTTAAGTTACCAAAAGGGGTAAAACTGCCATCTCTTGATGAACTTAAAGGAAAAGCATACTGTAAATGGCATAATTCTTGGTCTCACTCGACTAAAAACTGCATTGTTTTTCGAGACAGGATCCAAGAGCAAATCCGGAAAGGAAGTCTAAAGTTCCCAGCCAAAACAGAGAAAGCTATGGGAATTGACAGTAACCCGTTTCCAGAAGTTGGAGAAAGCGCGGCTAATGTGGTTGTACCAAACTTTCAGAATCTATCTCTGCAGGAATTGGAAGAGGTCAATGTGCAAATGCATATTGCCAACCAGACAACTGCCAAGAAGGAGACTAGAAACCCGCCAGTTGTTGGACAAGGTTTCTCACATCAGAAGGAAAACTCTGATGAAGAAAGTACTGGATGACGATTCCTTGGAAGCAGCTGTAATGCAGAGGATGTGTCCTAGATGCAGACTAAGCTACAAATGGTGAAGGGGCTTCCAATTGATGGGAAGCAATACTATAGGGATGTTCAGAGACGCCCTAAGTCAACCAATGCTTACAACAAAAGGCCGTATCCGGCTAGTGATAGGCAGCGACCTTTAGTGGTGAGCCTGCAGTAGACAGAATGCGTGATAAAGGCAAGAGGCCCTTGCATGAATCCAGGCCACCTAACTACTACAGAATGGAGAGTAGCCATTCCGAAAGAAGATTGGAGAGAAGTTCAGGTTATGGGACTAAAGCCAAAGATTGGCTCCCCAGACCAACCTCACACAGAACAGAAAATGGCCACCTCCATCAAAGGCCAGAATCAAGCTCAAGGCATGCGATCAAAACCAAGCACTTACCTCCACGGCCAGTTTCGAAGATGGCTTCGAAGGTGGAAAACGGTGATTCGACATCTGAATCAGTAAGCTCTTGGGTGCCTGGAGTTCCAGATTGGTTTGTAATGCAAAACAAACCTAGGGAATTGTTTGCCAGAAGAGAAGTTGGAATCACAGGAAGGATGGTCAAACCTCCTTTGGTGGCTCCGAACAACTGGGTATTGCTGAAACACCCGAAGACAAAGGAACCAAACATGGTTCCAGTTATCTCCAGATCACAGAGGAGAAGATTCAGCGTAGGTACACCCAGTACCAGCAAGATCTGAAAGAAGGTGGAGAGAGTTTTCACAGGACAAGATAGAAGAAGAAAAGAAAATTTCGAAGTCAGACCATGCTCCAAAACCAACTTTACAAAGTAAGGTGGTTTGTAGCAGAGAACAATTGGCCAAAGTTCATTCTGAATTAAGGGCCAGTGAGAAGTCTAGTTTGGCAGGGCTGGAGAAGGCTCTGATGGAAAGTGACAGTGAAACGGAAGAAGAGATTGGCATGAGCCAAGAGAAGGAAATGGCAGAAGGAATGTTCGAAGCCTTCATGGCTGAACAAGTATTCTTGACTGAAGAACCAGTTGAGAAGGATCCTTCGAAGTTATCAGTTGTCAATGAAATACCAGAATGCAGCATGGAGGATGCTGTGAAGACACTGAGCAAATTAGCCAAGAGGGGAAGAAGGTACAGCCAGCTATCCAGTTCGGCTCATTTCCCCCTGTATCAGTTAACATGGTACACATACTACCCCATGAATTCCAAGCTGAAAATGAGGATCAAAGTGACCAAGACATGGATCCAATTCCTGTCTCTAGCGAGGAGTCACAAGTGAGTATGGTACAGGATGCTC